>JADBJO010004375.1:35000-37500 GCA_016801955.1 Conus betulinus | reverse complement strand
CCTGTGACAATGCCAGTTACTGGACATCCAGCGACAGCGGAGACAGCCCTGAACGCCCTGCTGACTGACAATACCGTGTCCAGCTGGAAACATTTCAGGTGAAGGCAGCAACATGGTGGTCGTTCTACGACTGAAGCCAGTCAGCCCAGTGTCAACAACAATGGCGGATCCTGTGCTGGACAGGGGAACGCAAGTTCAGTACTACAGGAAGAACCCCCCCCCCCCCCCCCCCCCCCCCCCCCCCCAGCCAGGTGCGTCGAGATCAAAAGAGACCCAAACAGCAGAACAGACGACGTGAACAGGTTGGGTGCTAGTCTCGGAAATACCAGTGATGAAAATGAACTGGACGTACTGAACATCGAGTCCAACGAACACAGTACACAGCACCAGTACGGAAGAAAACATCATGCCTACATAAGATGATGAAGACCACGCCGCATATTCAGGACGCTGATCAGTCTTTGTGTTCTCATCAATCAGAGTGTAACAGTGAACCAGAAATCCAGCAGCTGGACGTCGACATAAGTTTTGAACAATCCATAGACAAAAGAATAGCCGTTTTTGACACTGGAGTGGTAAAGCATTATGTTGTTATTCTGATTGACCGACAAGTGCAGAGACGGTTGCGTGATCTGCCCAGAAATACAGTTTCGGAAGTTGTGCTTCATCGAACGGATAGTAAGGGTGTGCTGCTGTGTGAGTCTGATGATATTGTTTTAGATATATCCCTATGATCCGCACACGGAGGTCGATTGTTTGTTCTGGCTCGTGGAGCAGAAAGAAAGAAACTTGACGCCAGAGGAATGTTTCAAAAACTGGCCAGCCTCCGGAAAGAAAGTCGCACCCGCAACACAGAACATGCAGGAACCAAAGCGCGTGCTCTGAGGCGGCTGCACTCTCTCCACGGCTTGATCCACTTTTACCTGAGGTGACCGTCATCTACAGAACTGACAGTAAACGCATATCAGTGACACTTTCTCGTACATTGTCCTATAAAGTGAAAGAAAAGACATTCCATGTCAACGAAATCGAGTCGCGTTTTGTAATTATACATCGCGCCGATTTGCTAAATGGGCTTAACAGCTTATTAGCATTAAAGTTCGTTCCGTTCGTTCGTTCGTTCGTTCTCTCGTCTCTCTCTCTCTCCTCCCTCTCTCTCACTCTTCTTCTCTCGTCTCCTCTCCTCCTTCTCGTCCCTCTCTTTCGTTCTCTCTCTCTCCTCCTCCTCCTCCTCCATCTCTCTCTCCTACCTCCCTCAAATCTCGTTTCCTTCTCTGAAGACTGTCAGTAGGAAATCGGTCGTGGTCTGTGTTCCCGACCGAGATACTTTAAAAAAAAAAAAAAAAAAGGCCCTAAACTTGTTGTTTGATATATATTTCCATATCTAGAATGGTCGCTGATCTTTTTTTTTTTTTTTTTTTAGAACACATTTATAACCTCCAACTCGTTGAAAAAAATCTGCAAATTTGAAACCATACAAACACCTTGAACAGATTTCGATGGCAGTGTCTGCAACCTCTAAAGACTGCTTGTAATTAAAATCAAAACTGGCATTGTACGTACGTTTTGTCGACAAGTGCATGCTTTCACTGCAAACACTGATATCACTAAAGAAGCTTTTTTTTTTTCAACTGCGTCGCTGAGATAGTCCAAGTCTTGGTGCAACATCAAACTGGATAGAAAAGGGGGTGTAGCAAAGGAATAATACAACACTTCTTGGTGGATAACTCAGTAGAGCATTCCATGTATCTTAGAAATGTCCTTTCAAATGACACTATGGCAGTGAAAGAGAAAAACTGCAACCCCTTCCCTCTAGCAGAAGCTCAGCTGGAGGGCAGGGAAAAATTCCGGACTCACTATACGCAGAACACTCTCTGCCATTCACTCGCTTTCAAAGAAGATCTCCTCTGTTGCGTTTTCATTCCGAAGCATCAGTCTGAATTTAACCGGAATACATCCTAATATTCCGTATAATTGCAAGGTCAACAAGCAAGGGGATATACTCATCGCTCAGGGGCAAATGTTTGATGGGCAAATGGTGTCTTTTAAAGGGGGGGGGGGTACCCTCTATTTTTTTCAAAATAAATCTTATATTGAATCTCCTTTATAACATCTTCCCTAAGTAGTGGCCTCAGTATGGTAGAGTTGATACTGTTTTTACACTGAAAGAGTGGCGTCGCCATCATATATGTAATGCATGTATACTCTTCAGAAAAGCATTCACCGAAACGCATTCCTTATCCATGTCTTCGCTGCTTCACTGGATCCAGTAATATCACCCCTGACAACGAAGTCTTAGAGAGGTTGAATATGCCAGATATTGAGCCCATGCAATTTAACAGACAGTTTCATTGTAATATGCTGTTTTGCACATCGGCAATACATATAAAACACCTCTTCAATGGCGGGACTTTGGCGGGACTGGCGAGACACGTGAACTCTTAGGAGGAGATTCAAGGAGTCACCGAGAGACGCCAGCACAGCGCGGCTGAAGGTTGAG
>JADBJO010004375.1:27500-30000 GCA_016801955.1 Conus betulinus | reverse complement strand
GTCACTGCGTGTGGACTAGTCCATATACGCTACACCACATCCGCTAAGTTTCAAAAACCTCTACACTGCTTATAACTTAGGGTCTCATGGCTAAACTGAGCAGACGTCTAACCTACACATTAATACAGTGTGCTGGTCAGACCTTGGGTGCCTAACCAGACAGAGACAGACAGACAGACAGAGAGTACAATTGGTTGTTTCGCGTATGGGGTGGTGGGGGAGGGGGGGGGGATGAGAGAGAGAGAGAGAACGACAGACAGACAGACAGAGAGAGAGAGAGAGAGAGAGAGAGAGAGAGAGAGAGAGAGAGAGAGAGAAGAGAGAGAGTACTCTTGGTTGTGTTAGCACATACATTCAAAGAAACAACAAGACATTGAGCTATATACATTCAAAGAAACAACAAGACATTGAGCTATCAAGCAGAGCAATAACATTTGATTTCTTGCAGTGTGTGTTGCAAAACAAAAAACGTTTTCTATGTATTCACACCAAAAACAGAGAAAAAAGGATGTGATGCACACAGACGATGTTTATCTTCTGGCAGACAGACATATTTATGGATAGACAAAGGGCGGAGCAGTACAGAATGCCAGTGTGATGCACGTTGGGCACTGAACCATATGAAAGAGCGCCCTTTATGTGAGCAGACAGAAGTGCCATGTGATTAGTCTTATCAAAGCACATCATTCCGCCGGGAGACAGACAGCTCTCTGCCAGCTCCCACCCCTCCCCAGAGCGGTAAAGACCCCGAAACTGTACAGCGCCCTGTTATCCCTCTTCTGGCTGGCTGGCTGAGGAAGTTGTTAAGTGAAGACTATCGTTACATCCCCCCCCCCCCCCCCTCCGCTGGTTACAGAACGTGTGAAGTGGTTTACAGTGGCTCCCCATGGGATATGGGCAGAGTTGGAAAGAATGGCACCCGCTGAAAGAGGGCCATGGGTGAAATTCTTGTCTGTACAAGGGACAGAGGAACGCGAAAACTTTGTTTTTGGGTTTGTCTGAGACAGTGAGTCCGTATGCAAAGTCTTTTACTTCTAGGTCTTAGAGGTGTTGCCTTGAATGTCTTTGACTTTGTCTCAGTGGAAGATGCGAATGCTGAGGCAGAGGTGTGTGCAGCACAACTTGCTGAAGGGTGCATTGACAGGGACTCACTGACGGAAACCTGTGGTGATGTTTCCTGTTCTATGACTGCTCTTGGGTCTCCACATTGACTTGGACCATCCTGGGGGTCTGTCACCACTGCAGGTTCCCAGTGACGGTCCATTGTGGAGGTGGTCAGGGACACAGGGCCAAGGGGATAGACAAAAGTAAGAGGGACGTGAAGAGTGGAGGAAGTCAAACTGTCGAGGTCCTTGTTCAGCAGAAATGCACTTACGATATGTTTTAGTTTTTCACACTCCACAAGATCCCAGAGTGAGTATTCTCTTCCTTGACACAGCAGTGTGCCCGAGTCTTGATCAGTTACAAAATAAAGCATAACAGTAATTCTTTTTGTTGTTTTCCAAAAAAAGACGTATGGTGGTTTTAGCTAGAGCAGTGGGAAGGTCAGTGATCCAGTGTAAGGAAGGAAATGATAATATCTGATCCTTTCGGTTGTGATCAGTCACCTGTAGTTTAAAGGAGCTGTCAGAGATCGCTGAGTAACAATACAGAAGAACACTTCGTACATGAATGAGCAAACATTGAACAGCGAAGGTACTGACAGAGATGCAATGTGATTGGTTCTGTCAGTGCATTCTTGTCATAGGAATACATCATTGCGAAATATGATTCTCTCTCTCTCTCTCTCTCTCTCTCTCTCTGTCTCTGTCTCTCTCTCTCTCTCTGTCTGTCTGTCTGTCTGTCTCTCTCTCTCTCACTCACTCTCTGTCTGTCTGTCTGTCTGTCTCTCTCTCTCTCTCACTCACTCTCTGTCTGTCTCTCTCTCTCTCTCTCTCTGTCTGTCTGTCTCTCTTCCTCTGTCTCTCTCTTTCTGTGTCTCTCTCTCTTTCTGTGTGTCTCTCTCTGTCTCTCTGTCTCTGTCTCTCTGTCTCTCTCTGTCTCTCTCTCTCTCTCTCTCTCTCTCTCTCTCTCGCTGCCCCATTCTGTGTCCCCTTCACTTCACTTTCTTACCGCATCCCTTCTTCTTTCCTTCCATCGTTCAGCTATCTCTCTATCTGTCGCACGTTTCTCCACAAAAGAGAGCAGGGAAAATGAGGCTTGATTTCTGATGCACATGGGATACGTTCAAATGACTAAAAGTACTAAAAAACTCTGTTGTACATTTCGCTTGTTCCATTTTCTTTTTGTTTCCAGCACACACACGATGGCCTAAAAGCCAGAACATAAAATGAGAAAGATGAAGAAGAGTGGAAATCTGAGGCATCGTTGTGAATAAACGTCCTTTGCATTGAGAAATCCAGGGACTTCGGTGGAATGTGTCTGGAATGTGTCTATTTCCAACTGTGAACGACTTTCCGCAGGCAGAGAGGTCTCCAAGGCATTACAGTCTTGAAACTGT
>JADBJO010004375.1:20000-22500 GCA_016801955.1 Conus betulinus | reverse complement strand
AAGATGCATTTTAAAGAGATGTATGAACGGGTTTTTTGTTTGTTTGTTTGTTTGTTTGTTTGTTTGTTTGTTTGTGTTTTGTTTGTTTGTTTTCTTTCTTTTTTTTTTTTTTTTTTTTTTTTTTTTTGGGGGGGGGGGGGGTTGTTGATGACATGTGAGTTGACTTCAACGCGGTGACAGCACTGATACGGCCCTTTGCGGTCGGCTGGGCTGTAAGCAACATGACTATAACCATTACGAACTCTTATGAAATATTTTCCCTTGGTAGTGGTTTCAGCACAGTGGTGCTCATAGAGTTACACCGGCAAAATCGCGTCTGCACTATCCATGTAATGAACGCGTCCTCCCCACGTAAGGCATATAGGGGAACGCATCCCCCAACCCGGTCTTCTCTTCTTCACTGCATCAAGTGGTTTCACCACTGACATCGAAATCCTAGAGAGGTCGAATACGCCAAATATTGAACCCATGCAATTTAACCAGACAGCTTCACGAGGAGATGTGCTGATTCACATGTGGAACACAGAAAGAATGCCTCTGCATGGCGGAGCTTGGTCAAGGACTGGCGAGACAAATAACTCCTTTCGGGAGATTCGAGATCCCACAAAGGCGCCAGTACAGTGCACCTGAATGTTGAGGAGAAGGTCTAGGAAATAACAGATGTGTGACAGGAGAAGCTGTGCTGCCGATTCTGTGAGAGGTGCTAGTGTTTAGAGATGATTTGCAGACCTGTGTTGAAGAGGAAACTGCAGACACAGGAGGTGGCTGCCCACGGCCCCCCACCCCCACCCCCAACCCCCCACCCCCCACCTCAACAAACCAGCACTTCAGTAAAGCTGCAGAACAGTCGGCGCGTTATGAATTGTTCACCCCCGCACGGAGAGGGACACGTACATGTCCACTACTCTGTGTCTGGGAGTTGCATTTGTAAAACAAACAAGTAAAACACACAACAAACAACCAAACAAAAAACCCCAAGGTGTGTAGTTCCTGCCGAACGTTGGCTTACATCAATGTGTCTCTTTGACTTAAAGAAGGACCCAACTCCAATGCAGAATTATGGCATCCTCTGTTTGTCAACAGCATGTGGATGTGATGTGGTGAGGGTGTTAGGGTGAGGGGGGGGGGTGGAGGGGGGGGGGTAAGGGTGCGTTACAGTATACACACAGGTGCCAACTGGTTGTTCGGTAGAACATTGCAGACGTATGATACGTAATTCTGCCAAGCATTTTACCGTAATCTAATTGCCTGTACTTAAATCAGTCTCTTCCATAAAAGTAACACAGGATAGTAGAGAGAAGAAGAAGAAGAAGGAGAAGAAGAAGAAAGAAGAAGAAAGAAGAAGAAGAAGAAGAAGAAGAAGAAGAGATGATGAAGAAGAGAAGAAAGAAGAAGAAGAAGAAGAAGAAGAAGAAGAAGAAGAAGAAAGTGACGAACAGAAGCCATTGGAAGTGTGCTGTGGAGTAAGGAGGCAAGTGTCTTGACCGACACTCTCCTGCGTTAGCCCTGCATTATCTTCCCCTTCAAGTATGCCATCTTCAGAGAGTAGCTGAAGAGCTGCAGTAGAAAAATAAAAGACTTAGAACACGATTTTGGAGGTTGTCAGTGGTGGTGTTGATGGTTGCTCTCTCTCTCTCTCTCTCTCTCTCTCTCTCTCTCTCTCTCTCTCTCTCTCTCTCTCTCTCTCTGTCTCGTAGAGGGAAATGAAATGTCCGTGGGGGCTAGAGAGACAGGGTGGGCAGAAATGTCAGAGGAGAGGTAGATCACGAGGCAAAGAGGATGGTGCACGCCACCAGCCATTCACCTGACAGACAGCTTGTTAACCTCGTTTTGCCTGACCGGGTGATTGGGTTGGGTTATGTGCAACATGTCACCCCAGTTCAAAATGTGACCCTGTGACACACAATGTCACCAAAAGACCTTTTTTTTTAAACCGAAGTTTTAAACACAAAATATCACCTCCCACAAAAGGTACCTAAGTTGGCAGTTTATACTGGCAGACCACAAGTCATCACTGTAGAAGAAACGGTGGACTTATTTGAAGGATGGCTTTGCCGGATCTGTTTGGACACTGTCTTGTGAGATAAGTACGCAAACAACGCCTGCATTTGCTGATTTTGACAATGGTAGTGACATATACTGATGGTTGGTGGTGATTGGCTGTGCTTATACGGAAACACCAGCTGAACGGAATGAAATTCTTCTGTCTCTGAGACACTCAGATTCTTTCATTAAAGTCAAGACAGGCTTAAAAAAGAAGATTTCGTCCGTCATAACTACATGTAAAGTGACCATTGCTGTGATTATCGTTTGGAGTTGTCGTGTGTAAGGACATGTACGTTTCGTCAGGAATGCCTTCACAGACACACACATTTAGAACAAATAACGGAACTTCCATCACCTTTACAGAATATGATGCGTTTTTTAAGCAAGCCTTACTTTAAGTCCCGTCAAAACGACCCTATTCTGCCCTCTCCTACTGATGCGCCTTGACTTCTTT
>JADBJO010004375.1:0-2500 GCA_016801955.1 Conus betulinus | reverse complement strand
TCTGTTTCTCTTCCTCTGTATGTGTGTGTGTGCGTGCGTGCGTGCGTGCGTGCCTGCGTGCCTGCGTTGCCTGCGTGCGTGCGTGCGTGGTGTGTGTGGTGTGTGTGTGGTGTGTGTGTGTGTGTGTGTGTGTGTCCTCTCTCCTCTCTCTCTCTCTCCTCTGTCTGTGTGTGTGTTGTGTGTGTGTGTGTGTGTGGTGTGTGTGTGTGTGTGGTGTGTGTGTGTGCATGTGTGTGTGCATATGTGTACGTATGTCTGAGTATGTTTTACGTATGTATGTGAGCACGTGTGCCCATGCTTGTTTGTGCGTATGCGTGTACATGTTTTCCCTGGCCTTGGAAGAGGTTCCAGGAATCTTGGCAGTTCTGAGAGCGATTCATAGACAGTCTGCAGGATTTGTTGCCTCCAAAGGTCTGGAATTCATCGTAACAACTTGCAATAACAGGACTAGGGTAATGACCTCTAGGGAAGAAATTTGACTTCAGGGTCTGACATTTGACTGCAGGACCGTACCAAAGCGTAGATACAGGAACTGTTAGCCAGGGCAGAGGTGTCAGCTTCCCTGCCTACACTTGTCTTTTTGTTACGAATACAGGTAGGTAAATAGCCTGGCCTACATACAGTTTGCTGCAGAACTGTGCACAACTGATTTGGGCGTACAACCTAATCACGCTTCTTTCAGTTTCTTCCTGCATTGTTTACAGTTTTGGCCTAATAGATGGAAACGAAGAGTGTAGGAAACAGTCACTAGCAAGCTACACACACACCACACACACACACACACACACGCACACACACACACACACACATACAAAACCACACGCGCGCATGCATCCACGCGCACGCGCGTGCACACACACACACACACACACACACACACACACACACACACACACACACACACCACACACACACCACACACAACAGCACGCACACACACACACGCACATACAACTTAATTTAAAGAAAGTTGGATTTCATGAGAAGGTAGGTCTTGTACACGGGATTTACGGAGCATGGACCATTCGCCGAAGCAAACAGTGAGGAAGAGAGAGTTGGCATGATATGGCAGACAGAAATTAAAGGAAAAAGACACCAATGCCAATGAGCTTCGCATACCGAAACCCTCGCACGACACTCTTCCAGACGATGGAGTGCGTGTAATGTTTGGAATGATATGTGAGAGTCTCTTTGAAAGAAGCTGTAAACGTAATGAATTCTGGTCCAGACGCATCCCCATCCGTCTGTGTATCTCTCTCTTTCCTGGCTGAACGATGGAATATCCTCTGGTGATGGACATGCGTCCCTGATTTCTCTAACGACGCCGCCAAAGAGTCTTCTCACTCAAAATACTGTGATATGGAGATCCATAGGTACTAATGAGGCGGAAAAGGAACACGTAATAGTAAGACCATTTGGAGAGAAAGCTTCTATCCCGCCATCTCGCCCCCCCCCCCCCCTCCCTCTCTCTCTCTCTCTCTCTCTCTCCTCGCTCTCTCTCTCTCTCTCTTCTGTACACACACACCCACACCACACACACTACTCATCCTCTCTCTCTGTCTCTCTCTCTCTCCATATCACACACACACACACACACACACACACACACACACACGCACGCACTCACGCACGCACACACACACACAAACTGGCAAAGGCCACAGTGAAGGCTTTATACATTCCTAATGCATAGTGAATCAGGCCTCTAAAGCCGTATTAATTAACAGCCAAGATTGTTTCAACAATATGCGAACCTGAAAACTTCATCAGGAGGAAAACAAACTGCTGTCTGTGGGTAAAAACAAATATGTCATATTGTTTTGCGAAATATCAGGAACTCTGCGAAAAGGAAAAAAATCCGAAAGTATGTATGAAATACGATCTCCATCATCGCTGAAGCAGCAGCTCCGTAGGAGACCCCGACGAAGGCAGCAGTGCGTCGGAGATTCTCCTCAGGGGCCGAAGATCCGCAGGCCAGCAGACCGGGTTTCTGCCCTTAGGTCTGGGTGAGATTAAATCAGACGTCACTTATATGACGTACAAAATGACGTCACATGCGTCGCCGACTTTCCTTTCGCTGCACATTGGAAACACCTTGGCCCTGAGACGGAAACGATTCGTCAGGGAGAGAGGAACTGTCAGCAGAATGTCTGCTGAAACTGGATCGGTAGACAGTCCTTCCCCGCTATCATCCGCCCTCCCGACCCCCCTCTCCTTCCCTCCCCCTCATTCCACCACGGCCCTCGTTACCACGTTCCACACCACACCACACACACCACACAACACACGCATACACTACACAAAGACAGACACTTGCGCACGCGCGCGCGCGGACACACACACCACCCACAACCACACACACACACACACACACACACACCAGTATAGTCTCTCACTCCTCTCCAGTCCGTTAAACTGAGCCTGGGAGATCGGTTGGGAGGGGAGCGGCGGGGCGGGTGGGGCAGACTAATGCGTTGTGTGAGAAACACCCAGGGAAGAC
>JADBJO010004374.1:188922-201044 GCA_016801955.1 Conus betulinus | reverse complement strand
CGGCGATAATAGCCCGCAAAACCCAAAAATGACCCGACTTCTTTCTTGTAGGAATTGGAGCACTATGGATCTTCTCAACTTTGTCCTCTCACGTTTGTCTGCAGAGGCATCTTTTTAGTGAAGACAAGGGCAATAACCCCTGACCGCCTCTCGGTCGCAGGAGGGGAAGGGATGGAATGGCCGCGGTTTGTTTAAACAGCGCACTTCTGCTGACAGCTGCCAGCTTCCTCGCGCTTACCTGCCACAAGCTTTCCTCCCTACGCGTAATGTGATACTAGCTGTCTGGCTGATAGTGTGTTAAAAACAGGATGCTATTTTCTTCATCAATACTTTGCGCCAGAATGCAGCAAACTGTGGTTGATTGATGTCACTGTATTGTGGGGTCTCTGACTGACAGAACGACACCAAACATGAATGGGTCTTCTTTCATACGCATTGCTGACAAGCACCACAAAGATTTGTCAACAAAAAACAATTGAAACAGACTAACGAACACACACAAAGTGAAATGAAATCGCAACTCAGTGGAGAGCATGCGTTCCTGAAGCTATCACGCTCAGCCTCAAGCATATTGGACATGCATATCTTTCCTTTTAAACTGACAGAAGATTAGTCGCGGTACTCCTACCTGACAGCCGGTACTTGGCCTGAATAACAGAGTCGGGTCTGGTCAGCGTCACTGGGAACACTGCGGCGGTTTCCCTACCACGGCCTAGGCATGTTTTTTGCTTGTTTATCTGCGTGCTCTACGTGCTTGTGAAGCATGCCGAAACTGATTCTATCACAGCCACACCATGCTTTTAGTAAAGCAAGATTTTAGCATGCCACACATGCAGATGTCAGTTATAAAAATGAAATGCTTCCTACCTGACCTTGTTCTTTCGCCCATTCGAATCATTTGAAACTGATGTCACATATACACACACCAATGCAAAATGTTGCCGCATTTTCATCTTCATGGTGAGCCTACTCACGACTGGAGAGAGAGAGAGAGAGAGAGAGAGAGAGAGAGAGAGAGAGAGAGAGAGAGCGTGCGCACACACACACACACACACACACACACACACATTGACAGAAACCCACATACCAACAACAGCGGTATATAAACAGACGGATCATACACACACACACACACACACACACACACACACACATACACTGAAATTTATTTCCGCCCCACACCTACTTAATTGGAATGACACACTGACACACAGAGACACCTGCGAGTGCGCACACATGTGCGCAAACACATCCACAAATATGACAACAAAAACGGCATCTCTCTCTCTCTCTCTCTCTCTCTCTCTCTCTCTCTTGTAACTGGCTTAATCAATTAATTGGTTTTAATTGATAAGGGTAAAACATTTAACCGGGAATGCTTATCACCTCTTACGCATTCGGGATTTTATTGGATTTGAAATTTTCCAGTTGAGGGAAGTATGTCTGGTTTTTCGGGGAGACATAGGCCATGTGTTTTTCCATTATCACCTGCAGTTTTGCATCCTGTGTTTTCTGTGACCATGCCTGTCTTTTCAGTAAGTTGACGAGTGCGTGTGTCTGCTCCCCCCCTTGTTCCCCATGTAATGCCAGGCCGAAACGGTGAGATCGGATGAACGGAACGCAGTGACTTTCCAAAATGTGCTGCTTTGGAATGACAGGTGTTTCTGGGAACGATTTTCGAAAAAAAAAAGCCATGTATTCCTTGATATTGCTATCCAGTGCGTCGACCTCATCTGTGTCAGTCATGGGTGTTTGATGGGAGATGTCTGCGTGAATGTGGGAAAACAGTGTGTTCAATGTTTTAAACTTCTGACAAATGTTCCTAGCCTTCAGAATGATGTCTGTGTCCTGAGTCAGTTCTGCTGTTTTGTCCACTACACTATCACACAGATGTTCTATTGTGTCTGGCTTCAGGTAGGTGTGGCAGTGGTTACCAACAAACGATCGTCCATGGTAGGCCTGTGGATGTATTCTATGCTGTTGAAGCACAAAATCTAAGTGCTTGGTGACAGGGCCGGCCAGTTTTGGAAGATTTAGCTGTGACTGGAGTTCTTCTATTTGTTCTTCTTTTTTTTTTTCCCACACTAACTCTGTAAGGTCACGCTGCTCTTTCTGGAAAACACTGAGTGGTTCTGTGTCATTTACTGGCTCATTGAAAACAATCTTGCCCTCTAACACTCTTTTTTTCTTCTTCAGCTGCTAGCATCTCTTTCTGATGGTTCACGAACTCAGAAAAGGCTGAGTCAGAGCCGACCTGTTTCCCCTGGTTTGCTAGTGATTGCCCTATGTCTTGGTCAAGGCTGTGGCAGTCCTTTTCCAGCAGGTCATGATGTTTCTTGACCACGCCTAGCAGAATATGCAGGTAGGGGGGGGTGCCACATGGGTCAACTCTATATCAATGATGGGTTCCCTGATAACATTGTTGTGTAGTTTGGCGATTTTCTTTTTGGAGTGTCTGTATTTTCTGTAGTCTGCACTGATGCCCTGCAATGTGCGCTGTGTGATATTGCCTTCATTGCAGTGCGCTGGTGTCTGTATTTGTGACTTGGATGCATTGCAATAGAGACATGGGTGTGTTCCCTGAGCACCTGACAGTCCATACAATTTGAGGAGAAAGTCATAGTCCCCAAACAGGAACACTCTGATCCTTTTGTCCCTCCATGTCAGGGACTTCAGAGCCTCCAGTTTGTGTTGGTAGGGATTTAAGACTCTTCTCAAATTGCATGGACTGTCCTTACAATCCACAATGGCCAGGAGACACGTGTTACGCTTGGAATTTGGTCTGTGAAGGTTTGCAATTTGTAGCATGAGTTTGAATGTGCCCCTCCATGATCCCCTCCTATCTTCACCCAGACCTCATCTTGTGGAATTGTGTTATTATGCCATGTCAGTTTGTTGTGTTTGTCATACTCATCTAGTAAGTTGCTAACAGTCTGGGGGATGTCTTTGATTTTTCCTACTGCTGTCTCTACCTCTTTTTGTCTCCCTTCTTCATCTACATACACAAGATTTTGTTTTCTATTTCTATTTCTCCAAACATTGCTTCTTTCTGTGCCTGTCTTTCTTTCTGTTCACATTCAAATGTCACCCCAACACTTCTGAAAAATCTCTTCTGCATCTGTGTGCTGTCCAGCTCATCCCCAGGGCAGTTCGCAGTGCAGACCCTTGTTCACTGGTCACTCTCACTGGGCCACACCCAGCTGCCTCCAGAATCTTCTGTCTGTGAGACTGAGCTGATCTCCTGATTTCAGAGCCCTGTTGTTTGATGACGTCTTCTTTACTACTTCCTGATATGTTTATTCTGATTTTCTGCATCATTTTGGGACCTTTTTTTTTCCGCAGTGGAGACGGTGCCAGAGCAGAAGATTTACGGGGCTGTGTGACCTTTTTCAACACTATAGGCTGACCTCTGGTTTTGCACCTGACTGTCACTTTGTCCTCGGATTGTCGCAGTTTTCTTTTCACAAGCCGCGTCAGCAACTTTTCTTCTTCTGCAGTGAGAGGTTTATCGATGTCTTCATCGTCCGAGTCTAAATATATATACTGTCTTGCGTTTCAGTTGGGGAAGGGGGATATTGCGGCGTCAGTGACAGGGGTTTTGGCAGTAACTGGAGAGAGTTTGTGTGTGCACAATGTTCTGGGTTTTCTAACTGGTGTTGATGTTGACTGACAAAATGACGTCGACACACTTTCATCAGTGTTGAAACAAATATCATGCTGATCAAAACTTGCTTGTGCAGATTGGATGTGTTCGCTATGATAGGAGATGTTTGTGTGCAGAATGTTCTTGGCTTGGGGGTCGATGGTGACTGACAAACTGACGTCGACACACTTTCATCAGTATCCAAACATACATCAGACACGTCAACACATTCAAGTGCCGATTTTGATGTTTGTGTAGAGAATGTTCTAGGCTTTTTCACGGGGGTCGATACCGACGGAGAAAATGATAACACACTTTCATCTGTGTGCAAGCACAGATCAGACTGATCTAAACATTCTTGAGCAGATCTTTTGACAGGTCGGCTTTTCTTTGTTTTCCGACGACCAAGACGGCCGGCTGATTGAAAGAATCGACACGATGTACACTGACTCAAAGAAAGATCTGGATCGAAAGTTGTCCAGATTTCTGACATTCTCTCTATGTCACGAGCAGCATTTTCTTTTGTAGTATAACACTGAGAATGTCCTGACATGTGTCTCGTTTTTTCAGTTTATGGTAGCATTTTATGCAGATACACTTGGGACTGTTTGCCCTTCTTCATCACCAGAAATGTCTAGACTGAAATACTGCAACAAATCATTGGAGAAGTTGACACAAAGTCTAGTGTTTAATCCTTTATCTTGTACCTTCCTGAGCACACGACTGCCGCACACACGGCACAACAAATCTACACGTCTTTTGTGTTCACTGAAGTTGTGTTCAAACGCCTCCGCCATTTGTTGGTGCTACAAACACGCAGGGTGTACGCGTACAAAGATCGGAATGAAGTAGGCCTACACGTAAGCAACAAGACTAGCCAATGCAGAATCAATCACACACACGCGCGCGCGCGCATTCATTCACACACACACACACACACACACACACACACACACACACGCACGCGCACACACACACACACACACACACACACACACATACGCACATACGCACGCACGCACGCACGCACACACACGCACACACACACACACACACACACACACACACACACACACACACACACGCGCGCGCGCGTGCACGCAGAGCAAGCGAGAGAGAGAGAGAGAGAGAGAGAGAGAGAGAGAGAGAGAGAGAGAGAGAGAGAGAGAGAGAGAGAGAGAGAGAAAGTAATCGCCTGGTAGGCCTAGAATGTCTCCTCTCGAGCTGTACACTCAGTACCACTCACGTACGCGGCTTGTTGATAATATGTATACACTTGCCGGATCCTGGCCAGCTCATGAAAACGAACAACTTCTCAATGAAAAAAAAAAAAAAAACACCTCAAGAACGCGGGATGAATCGAAGTTATATCAAACGGCACACAAAGCAGAATCACAACACACAAAATCACACACACAGTTAATAATGTCCAGTTATGGGTGTGTGGAAGAATAATAATCCGTAAAGCACAACAAGAACAGCACAGCATGAGAAACACACGCGCTCCCTTGAGAAAAGGGATGGGGCCCTACACACGTGCGCTTCCAGCTTTTCAGCGCTCAGCGCTGAGAGTCACGCCGCCTCTGTTTATCGAGGGCCGGGCAGGCTGGAACTAAAGAGCGCGATTTTGATCTCGGCCGGACAGCTGTGCTCTGTTGGTTTCAAACACCTTGACCAACCCTGTGACCCAAAAATTCCAATTCTTCAAATCCAATGAAACATTTGGAAGGACGAACAGACAGATTTGCCTCCAGCAACCTTTGAAAGACTGCCTGTAGAGCATCAAGATGTGATTCCCAGGTTTTAGTGGCGATGATGATGTCATCCATGAAATTTTGTACATCAGTTCTTTCCAATGGGTTCAAGCAGCCGCCGCATCATTCTACTAAAAACTGCAACAGCATTCTGCAACCCAAAAGGCATGACTTTCCACTGAAACTGACCCCGTGGTGTGCAAAATGCAGTTTTTGCTCGGTCCTCTGGTTTGATTGGAATCTGCCAATATCCCTTTGATAAATCCAGCTTGGACAGGTATTTGGCCTGGCTCAATTGACTGAACAGATACTCGGTATCTGGAAGTGGCTCAGTATCAAACTCGGTGACACTGTTCAATTTCCGGTAGTCAACACAGAAGCGAACCTTTCCATCCCTTCTTTGACACCCAAAACTATAGGAGAACTATATGGAGAACAAGCCGGTTCAATCACACCAAGCTTTAACATTTCCTCAACTTCCTTGCGAACAACAGTCTGCTTTGAATGAGGCAGCGGGTACTGTTTCACCCTAATAGAAGTAGTTTCCAGGAGCTTCAACTCAAACTCACCCAAGTCAGTCTGCAAAGGAAGATCAGTCACGACCCTTTCAAAACACTCGGCTACCTGAGTCGCCTGATGCCTCTGTTTATCAGACAATGTCGGACCAAACTGGATGTCCGCCAAAGACTCCTCTTTTCCTAGTGAACACATAGGAACCTTCCGGAAATCTTTCCCAAGTCCATCCTCTCCTCCTTCCTCCACAACAACTGCAACTTGAACAGCTGAAACCGCCTCCTGTTTCCCTCCATCTGGTCTCTCAACATACTGTTTCAGCAAATTTGCATGATACAGTTTTACCCTGCCTGCCACCCTGACCCTGTAGTCAGCTTCTCCAACTCTCTCCACCACTTCATATGGACCCTGCCAACAGACCTGAAGTTTGTTGTGTTTGGGGGACAACAACAAAAGAACTTTGCTTCCAGGTTTGAATGAATGAGGACTAGCTTTTTGGTCAAAATATTTGGCATATCGAGCGGTCGCCTTCTTCAAATTTTCCTGAGCCAGTTTGCAAGTTTCCTCAATGCGATTCCGCAAATCAACAACATATTGTGCAGTAGTTTTGACTTCATCAGCAGCTTCCTCATCAGTCCATGCCTGTCTCAAAACCATGAGTGGCCCTCTGACAGTACGACCGTACAGAAGTTCAAAAGGTGAAAATCCAAGACTTTCCTGAGGAGATTCACGGTAAGCGAAAAGAAGAGCAGGAAGAAACCGATCCCAAAGTTTGGCTGCTCTTGACACAACTTCTTCAGCATTGTTTTGAGAGTACCATTAAACCTTTCGACCAACCCATTGCACTGTGCATGGTACGGAGTGGTCGTCAGACCTCTGATAGACAAAAGTCGATTATCTGACTCATAACAGAGCTGGTGAATTGAGTCCCTCTGTCAGTCAACACTTCAGATGGTATGCCCACTCTTGTCCAGATTTCAAACAAAGCCTCGGCCACACGTTCAGCTTCAATACTCTTCAAAGGTACCGCTTCAGGGTAATGAGTAGCATAGTCCACAACTGTCAGTACATAGCGGTTCCCACTTTCAGATGCTGGAATTATAGGACCAACCAAATCAATAGCCACCCTACGAAAAGGAGTGTCAATCAATGGCATTCTGACCAGAGGAACCTTCTTTGTTTTCCCTTTAGGAGTCATTTTCTGACACACATCACAAGAAAGACAGTATCGTCTGACATCAGCACAAATTCCTGGCCAGAAAAACTGCTGCCAGCACCTTTCGAGAGTCTTTTTCGTTCCCAAGTGACCTCCCATCAATGATTCATGAGCAATCCTCATCAAGTCCCGACGGGAACACACAGGTACAACAACCTGTTTGTATGAACCATCTTTTCCAATATACTGTCGGTAGAGTATCCCCTGACTTTCTTCAAACACTACCTGCCCAGATTTTCCAGAGTTTCTAGGTTTTCCCTCCTTTGCCAGATCCCAAAACTTTTCCAAGGTTTTGGTCATTCTGTTGAGCCTTCTTCAATTCATCCGGACTCACATTTCCTATCGCTTCAGCAGAAGGCTTCAAAGGAACAAATGGCTTTTTCTGTTTCGCTGCCTGAGCCCGAGTCAATACCGACACTGACTTCCCCACTTTGTACACAGGTACAGACACTTCCTCTCCATCCCGACCAACTGCTTGTTTCCAATGAGTAAATCTACCACTGGGTTTTCCATCAGTACAGCCTTGGTAGTTCCTGTGAAAAATGGAGACTGAATATCTATCCACCCAATAGGTAGTTCCTGACCACTACTGGAATCTGCCCAACATGACTTTCAGTGTCTCTCCCGTCAACTGATTCTCAGCCACCAAATCTTTCTTCACCACAAAAAGTTCTGCTCCTGTATCTCTCAAAGCCTCAATTTCCTTTGACCCAGCTTTAGCCGTACATCTTGGCACAAAAGGTTTTTACGAACAAGCCCGACACAATTCATCAACATGACTAGAATCATGTGAACCCAGTCGCATGGTTGTAATGACTGCTTTTATCCCTGACTTTTCCTTTTCTTTTTTCCAAAGAAAACAATCCACTTTTTTATGTCCCCTTTTCTTGCAGTGATGACACAGGATTTCCTTGCTGGGTTTTGAAAAACCCTGTTTCTGGCCTACTGAACCCCTTGAACCAGAAGGTAGTCCCACTTTACTAACTTCATTCCTTCCCCTGTGAGCTTCAGAGTATATCTCGGCCAAATCTGCAGCCTCTTGCACAGACTTCGGTTTTTCTCTCCCGGATGAAAGTTGCCAAATCCGCTGACAAAACTCTCCAAAAACTGTTCCATGAGCACTAAATCCAGAAGTTCATCAAATGTAGCCCTACGTTCTGACAACTGTAGCCACCTTTCCACCCACAACTTCAGTTTTGCCACATAACGCTGGTAAGTCTCTCCTGGTTCTTTCCGAACTCTGCGGAATTTGTGACGATAAGTCTCCGCTGAAATCTGGTAATGCCTTAACAGAGCAGTTTTCAGAACAGTATAACTGTGCACCTCATCCTCCGACAAACCAGTATAAACCTCTCTTGACTTGCCTTTCAACAAAGCGCCCAATCGCACTGCCCAAGTACTCGGCTTCCAATCCTGCAACTTTGCGAGACGTTCGAACTGACAAAGATAGCTATCAATATCATCACCATCTTCAAAAACTGGCATGTCAAGTTTGACCCTCTCAAACTCCTGACTATCCCCATGACTAAAATGAAGACGCCTGCATTCTCAGCTGCAGTTCTCGCTCTTTCAAAGCTATTTCAGCTTCAACCTCTTTCTGCCTCAATAATCTGTTTTCACAGTCAGTAACAAAACTGAGCAAGTTCTCTGCCAGTTAACCCCATCTGTTCACCCTCCATTCTAACCTTGCCATAGGACTTCCAAGAATAAACTGACGAGATCTATCCTCAGTAACAGCACCGCGACCACGGCCACGACCCACTGGAGTAACTTCAGGAGTAGGATAAGCTTCTGCCATCCCAACAACAAAATTTCCAACTCTAAAATGCACAACAGAGAAGAAAAAAAATATATATATATATATATATCCTAAAAACACTACAAAACCAAGTGTCTCCCTGCAACAAATTCCAACAAATCATCAACTAAAATAACCACAATATACTTTCTGCTAACTAGCAGTAGGCAAAAATAACAGGAACCTCTTGGATCAATATCCCGGACGAGCCCCCATTTTTTGTCACAGCTCTCCCAGTAGTCTAGGGTATTTCAATAATAGAGTCTGTGCAAAATTATTCTTCTTCAAGAATTTGGTTTACCTCTAACAGGTAATAGATTTAAAGCATAGAACAGGACAATATTTAAACAAACATTCTCACAATTAGGGTGACCACACAAACTTTAAATTTCACAATATTTATTTATCATTAATTTTTTTAGCACCCCACCATAACCAAAATAAACAACCAATACTAGCGACCTGGAGTCGCTCTCATCATAGCCAACAATATAGTCTTAGAGTCCAAAGACCAAGTTTTACTTAGCTAATTTTTTCTGTAGTGTAGATGCAGTAGTCTCCAGTTCTAGGATGTCTTGAACTCAGATGCAGAACCCACTGTTCACCGGCACACACACACACAGTTCCTCCTCCAAGTAGCGTAACTTGAGAACCCTGACTGTAGCGTAGCCGAGACCCACTTCAACGACACCTGCATGGCAGCATCATGAACAGCAACCGCAACCGCAACAGCAACAGCAAATCTGGAAGTACAGGGGCTTCCTCATATAGTTTCTATCAACTTTCTTTTGGTTATGGACTAAGCCAATTGTCAGCTCAGTCAACAAATCATGGGAAAATACCCAAACCATAACCCATCAACAATCTAATAACCTATTATCTTCCTATCCCTTTAATCTTGCTATACTTTCAGTCCTTCCAGTCAACATCAAAACAATAAGACAATACTAGTCTCCAATCTGAATTCCACCATCAAATAACCTGTAAACAACAAATATATTTAGGAAAGTCTCAGCAGTCTCTCCAGCAGTGCAGAACCCTTGGTATTCTACAACTTCCAACTTTAAAATAAAATATATTTAATATTAAAAATCAATTACATATTATCACATTACTAATTGTACAACATGCCCTTCACAAATTATTCATTCGCACCAATACCAACCCACATACCAACTATTTAACAACTCTTACACTACAATAAAATGTCATATTTTAATTTAACCACAATTTAAACAAAACCAAACCAACAAGAATTTCCTACACTCACCATACTATTCCGTGACAGGACCTTGCTCACATTCACAAGATAGTTATCACAGTACTACTACTGCAAAGCAAATATCTGTGTCAAACACACTTTGGCCAAAAGAATTTGCTGTACTACTACAGTAAAGATCCAATGTTTAAATCTTTCAACAAATTAGAAATTATTGATTCCTTCATTTCCAGTTCAGTTATTGACTGAACACAGGTCTTCAAATTACATATATTTAACCAAAAAAATGAATATGACACAAAATTATACTTTCACAAAATCTCCTGTGTCAAACACACATCTTGTTCCTACTCTCGCTAGTAGTAAAAGTGTCGTCTGCAAGTCTGACAAACCCTTCCTTCCAGGACCATCCTAATTCATAGGGGGAAAAGCATTAACCACAATCAACTAATATTACTGAACCAACACAACTTACCACCTACTACACCCCTATGCAAATCTTACACATGGGACAGGCCATTTATCAATTTTCACCTCGGCGAAACTTGCCGACAACTGAAAATAAAAAATTGGACCTGGAACCGGACCTATCAAAATAAAAACTGGATCAGGACTTTGACCCTGACAACACCCCCTTGCTAAAGATGAAACTTACAGTTTCATTCACAACCGAGAATCAAACTGAATTGTTCAACTTTCCACAGGAAACGCTCGACTGAGATAGTCAGCTCCCACATTTTCCTTGCCAGGAATCACCTGTACTGTGTAGAAGTAAACTTTGTAACAACAAAGCCCACCTCATCAACCGACTGTTGGAGAGTTTTGCTTTCTGCAGGAAAGCAAGAGGTTGATGATCCGTTTGAAGAGTGAAATGTTGTCCGTACAAGTAGGACTCAAACTTCCCAACGGCCCACACAACGGCCAAACATTCCAACTCCACAGTAGCATAATTCTGCTCAGCTTTGGACAGTTTCCGGCTAGCATAATGCACTGGACATAAAACCTCATCTTTCCTGTAGCAAAACTGCACCCAAACCAACATTTGAAGCATCAGTTCGTAGAACAAAAGGAGCATCCGGATTTGGTAGAAGTACTACCGGTTCACTGCACAAGTGTTGCTTCATTGTGCAGAATGCTTTCTCATAACTGTCACTCCACAGAATACGATTTGGTTGATTTTTTGTCTGCAGAGGCATCTTTAGTTGAAGACAAGGGCAATAACCCCTGACCGCCTCTCGGTCGCAGGAGGGGAAGGGATGGAATGGCCGCGGTTTGTTTTTAAACAGCGCACTTCTGCTGACAGCTGCCAGCTTCCTCGCGCTTACCTGCCACAAGCTTTCCTCCCTACGCGTAATGTGATACTAGCTGTCTGGCTGATAGTGTGTTTAAAAACAGGATGCTATGTTTCTTTCATCAATACTTTGCGCCAGAATGCAGCAAACTGTGGTTGATTGATGTCACTGTATTGTGGGGGTCTCTGACTGACAGAACGACACCAAACATGAATGGGTCTTCTTTCATACGCATTGTGACAAGCACCACAAAGATTTGTCAAAAAAAAACAATTGAAACAGACTAACGAACACACAAGTGAAATGAAATCGCAACTCAGTGGAGAGCATGCGTTCCTGAAGCTATCACGCTCAACCTCAAGCATATTGGACATGCATATCTTTCCTTTTAAACTGACAGAAGAAAATTAGTCGCGGTACTCCTACCTGACAGCCGGTACTTGGCCTGAATAAACAGAGTCGGGTCTGGTCAGCTTCACTGGGAACACTGCGGCGGTTTCCCTACCACGGCCTAGGCATGTTTTGCTTGTTTATCTGCGTGCTCTACGTGCTTGTGAAGCATGCCGAAACTGATTCTATCACAGCCACACCATGCTTTTAGTAAAGCAAGATTTTAGCATGCCACACATGCAGATGTCAGTTATAAAATGTTGCCGCATTTTCATCTTCATGGTGAGCCTACTCACG
>JADBJO010004374.1:170000-188778 GCA_016801955.1 Conus betulinus | reverse complement strand
AGGAGTAGTTTCCAGGAGCTTCAACTCAAAACTCACCCAAGTCAGTCTGCAAAGGAAGATCAGTCACGACCCTTTCAAAACACTCAGCTACCTGAGTCGCCTGATGCCTCTGTTTATCAGACAATGTCGGACCAAACTGGATGTCCGCCAAAGACTCCTCTTTTCCTAGTGAACACATAGGAACCTTCCGGAAATCTTTCCCAAGTCCATCCTCTCCTCCTTCCTCCACAACAACTGCAACTTGAACAGCTGAAACCCGCCTCCCGTTTCCCTCCATCTGGCCTCTCAACATACTGTTTCAGCAAATTTGCATGATACAGTTTTACCCTGCCTGCCACCCTGACCCTGTAGTCAGCTTCTCCAACTCTCTCCACCACTTCATATGGACCCTGCCAACAGACCTGAAGTTTGTTGTGTTTGGGGGACAACAACAAAAGAACTTTGCTTCCAGGTTTGAATGAACGAGGACTAGCTTTTCGGTCAAAATATTTGGCATATCGAGCGGTCGCCTTCTTCAAATTTTCCTGAGCCAGTTTGCAAGTTTCCTCAATGCGATTCCGCAAATCAACAACATATTGTGCAGTAGTTTTTGACTTCATCAGCAGCTTCCTCATCAGTCCATGCCTGTCTCAAAACCATGAGTGGCCCTCTGACAGTACGACCGTACAGAAGTTCAAAAGGTGAAAATCCAAGACTTTCCTGAGGAGATTCACGGTAAGCGAAAAGAAGAGCAGGAAGAAAACGATCCCAAGTTTTTTGGCTGCTCTTGACACAACTTCTTCAGCATTGTTTTTGAGTACCATTAAACCTTTCGACCAACCCATTGCACTGTGCATGGTACGGAGTTGTCGTCAGACCTCTGATAGACAAAAGTCGATTTATCTGACTCATAACAGAGCTAGTGAATTGAGTCCCTCTGTCAGTCAACACTTCAGATGGTATGCCCACTCTCGTCCAGATTTCAAACAAAGCCTCGGCCACACGTTCAGCTTCAATACTCTTCAAAGGTACTGCTTCAGGGTAACGAGTAGCATAGTCCACAACTGTCAGTACATAGCGGTTCCCACTTTCAGATGCTGGAATTATAGGACCAACCAAATCAATAGCCACCCTACGAAAAGGAGTGTCAATCAATGGCATTCTGACCAGAGGAACCTTCTTTGTTTTCCCTTTAGGAGTCATTTTCTGACACACATCACAAGAAAGACAGTATCGTCTGACATCAGCACAAATTCCTGGCCAGAAAAACTGCTGCCAGCACCTCTCAAGAGTCTTTTTTCGTTTCCAAAGTGACCTCCCATCAATGATTCATGAGCAATCCTCATCAAGTCCCGACGGAAACACACAGGTACAACAACCTGTTTGTATGAACCATCTTTTCCAATATACTGTCGGTAGAGTATCCCCTGACTTTCTTCAAACACTACCTGCCCAGATTTTCCAGAGTTTCTAGGTTTTCCCTCCTTTGCCAGATCCCAAAACTTTTCCAAGGTTTTGTCATTCTGTTGAGCCTTCTTCAATTCATCCGGACTCACATTTCCTATCGCTTCAGCAGAAGGCTTCAAAGGAACAAATGGCTTTTTCTGTTTCGCTGCCTGAGCCCGAGTCAATACCGACACCGACTTCCCCGCTTTGTACACAGGTACAGACACTTCCTCTCCATCCCGACCAACTGCCTTGTTTCCAATGAGTAAATCTACCACTGGGTTTTCCATCAGTACAGCCTTGGTAGTTCCTGTGAAAAATGGAGACTGAATATCTATCCACCCAATAGGTAGTTCCTGTCCACTACTGGAATCTGCCAACATGACTTTCAGTGTCTCTCCCGTCAACTGATTCTCAGCCACCAAATCTTTCTTCACCACAAAAGTTCTGCCCCTGTATCTCTCAAAGCCTCAATTTCCTTTGACCCAACTTTAGCCGTACATCTGGCACAAAAGGTTTTTCCGAACAAGCCTGACACAATTCATCAACATGACTAGAATCATGTGAACCCAGTCGCATGGTTGTAATGACTGCTTTTATCCCTGATTTTTCCTTTTCTTTTTTCCAAAGAAAACAATCCACTTTTTTATGTCCCCTTTTCTTGCAGTGATGACACATGATTTCCTTGCTGGGTTTTGAAAACCCAGTTTCTGGCTACTGAACCCCTTGAACCAGAAGGTAGTCCCACTTTACTAACTTCATTCCTTCCCCTGTGAGCTTCAGAGTATATCTCGGCCAAATCTGCAGCCTCTTGCACAGACTTCGGTTTTCTCTCCCGGATGAAAGTTGCCAAATCCGCCGACAAACTCTCCAAAAACTGTTCCATGAGCACTAAATCCAGAAGTTCATCAAAAGTAGCTCTACGTTCTGACAACTGTAGCCACCTTTCCACCCACAACTTCAGTTTTGCCACATAACGCTGGTAAGTCTCTCCTGGTTCTTTCCGAACTCTGCGAAATTTGTGACGATAAGTCTCCGCGCTGAAATCTGGTAATGCCTTAACAGAGCAGTTTTCAGAACAGTATAACTGTGCACCTCATCCTCCGACAAAGCAGTATAAACCTCTCTTGACTTGCCTTTCAACAAAGCGCCCCAATCGCACTGCCCAAGTACTCGGCTTCCAATCCTGCAACTTTGCGAGACGTTCGAACTGACAAAGATAGCTATCAATATCATCACCATCTTCAAAAAATGGCATGTCAAGTTTGACCCTCTCAAACTCCTGACTATCCCCATGACTAAATGAAGACGCCTGCATTCTCAGCTGCAGTTCTCGCTCTTTCAAAGCTATCTCGGCTTCAACCTCTTTCTGCCTCAATAATCTGTTTTCACAGTCAGTAACAAACTGAGCAAGTTCTCTGCCAGTTAACCCCATCTGTTCACCCTCCATTCTAAACCTTGCCATAGGACTTCCAAGAATAAACTGATGAGATCTATCCTCAGTAACAGCACCGCGACCACGGCCACGACCCACTGGAGTAACTTCAGGAGTAGGATAAGCTTCTGCCATCCCAACAACAAAATTTCCAACTCTAAAATAAATGCACAACAGAGAAGGAAAAAAAAAATATATATATATATCCTAACAACACTACAAAACCAAGTGTCTTCCCTGCAATACAAATTCCAACAAATCATCAACTAAAATAACCACATATACTTTCTGCTAACTAGCAGTAGGCAAAAATACAGGAACCTCTTGGATCAATATCCCGGACGAGCCCCCATTTTTGTCACAACTCTCCCAACAGTAGTCTAGGGTATTTCAATAAGAGACTGTGCAAAAGTATTCTTCTTCAAGAATTTGGTTTACCTCTAACAGGTAATAGATTTAAAGCATAGAACAGGACAATATTTAAACAAACATTCTCACAATTAGGGTGACCACACAAACTTTAAATTTCACAATATTTATTTATCATTAATTTTTTTTTTTTTAGCACCCCACCATAACCAAAATAAAACAACCAATACTAGCGACCCGGAGTCGCTCTCATCATAGCCAACAATATAGTCTTAGAGTCCAAAGACCAAAGTTTTACTTAGCTAATTTTTTTCTGTAGTGTAGATGCAGTAGTCTCCAGTCCTAGGATGTCTTGAACTCGGATGCAGAACCCACTGTTCACCGGCACACACACACACAGTTCCTCCTCCAAGTAGCGTAACTTGAGAACCCGGACTGTAGCGTAGCCGAGACCCACTTCAACGACACCCGCATGGCAGCATCATGAACAGCAACCCCAACCGCAACCGCAACAGCAACAGCAAATCATACTATTCCGTGACAGGACCTTGCTCACATTCACAAGATAGTTATCACAGTACTACTACTGCAAAGCAAAATATCTGTGTCAAACACACTTTGGCCAAAAGAATTTACTGTACTACTACAGTAAAGATCCAATGTTTAAATCTTTCAACAAATTAGAATTGATTCCTTCGTTTCCAGTTCAGTTTTTGACTGACACAGGTCTTCAAATTACATATATTTAAACCAAAAAAAAATGAATATGACACACAAATTATACTTTCACAAAATCTCCTGTGTCAAACACACATCTTGTTCCTACTCTCGCTAGTAGTAAAGTGTCGTCTGCAAGTCTGACAAACCCTTCCTTCCAGGACCATCCTAATTCATAGGGGGAAAAGCGTTAACCACAATCAACTAATATTACTGAACCAACACAACTTACCACCTACTACACCCTTATGCAAATCTTACACATGGGACAGGCCATTTATCAATTTTCACCGCGGCCAAACTTGCCGACAACTGGAAAATAAAAAATTGGACCTGGAAACGGACCTATCAAAAATAAAAACTGGATCAGGACTTTGACCCCTGACACACATTATAGACTCCAAACATTTACAGGCTTAAATGTACATCTCATTATTTTATGTGGCCGGTCCCAAGCCCGGACGAAAACAGAGGGGGTGCTCTCATTTTTTTTTCTTTGGTTTTCTCTAAGATAGATAGACACCACACCACACTATACCGATGACAAATCTTGACTCGCTACCAACACAAGAAGATGTTGTCTTAATGAACAGACTCACACTGGTCGAACCTGCCCCTTCCCCCTACCCTGCCCCCCGACCTCGGTCACTTCATTACCCTCACCCCTCCCTTAGTCCCCTTCTCTCCTCAAATTGACTCTGAGAGAGAGAGAGAGAGAGAGAGAGAGAGAGAGAGAGACATTGTCCAGGGCTCTTCGCTTCGTCGGTATAGTCATTGTTTAATTACATGTGTGTCGTAGCATGGTCAGTTATCGGCAGGGGTGAGAGAAAGAAAAAAAAAGGCGGCCTTCGCGTGTTGTTTATTTGTTTTGACTTATTTACTTTCTTCTTTCATACGTACCTTCTATCGATCACCTTCCGATCGATGTCTCTTGTGATTTCATTCATACCCTCCTTCTATCGATCGATGCCCTTTGTGATCAGTATGATTAATCTGATTCATATTATTGGTCTGATTGATCGATTGATCGATCTCCGATATCCTGCTGATCCGAATCCCTCAGATCTATAAGCACCTTCTTATACCACTGCAGTCCCTTCCCACACAGCGTTAAAGTCCTCGAGGATGATCAGCGTGTCCTCATGGTTGACCTCAGTGATGACACGGTTCAGCTCCTCATAGAAGGCTTCTTTGGTGTCATCCGGGCTCATCATTGTTGGAGCATAGGCGCTGATAATGGGGGCAAAGCGGTCCTTTGTAAGCCTAAGCCGCAATATTATAAGGCGATCATTAATGCCACGTGGCAGGCTATCCAGCTTCCAGGCAAGCTTTGTGCGAATGGCAAATTCAACACCAGAAGTTCTTGGATTTTCTTCAGGCTTCCCAACGCCTTAAAAAGGTGTAGCCTCCTCCAACATCTTCAAGTTGTGTGTCGCCCGCAGGTCTTGTTTCACTCAGAGCCGTTATGTAAATCTGGTAAGGGCTTAGCATTTTGGCAATCAGAGCGGTACGACGCTCTGGTCTGTCGTCTTTGTCCAGTAAGGTTCGGACATTCCATCCCCCAAATGTCAGAGGCATCTCCGTTTCCCAGTGCTTTGTATTTCGATCACCTTGTTGGATGACCAGGCAGGTGCGGTCATCTGTCAGGTACAGTGAAGGGCAGGCTTTGTTTAGGGATCCTTTTATCTCCCCCTCCCCATGTGGGGAGAGCAGTGCTGTCCTAGTGCTTTGTCGCTATAGAAGGAAACGAACACCGCATCTGCCTTGGTGTACGATGAACGACCATCAGCATACAGCCTCCTACGTGCAGAGTTGTAGATAGGGACCTACAGCAACATCCTTTGCCTGTCCCCGTCACTACTTCTCCATCGCCGCAGGACTTGGGAGAATCTGGTTAGGGTTGCCTTTGGGTTTTTCTGCATACCTGCTCGCCTGATCAGCACAGGGGACTTTTTAAGGTGAAGGAGAGTGGCGTTGTCTCTTCTTCACCCTCTCGTCTACTGGGGCTTATTGCCCCACAGGTGCAGAAGCTGCCACATGTAGGACAGCCCCAGAAGCAGCAGCTTTGTTGTTCGAAGTATCCGTCTCCTAGAGGAATGGCCGACCAAGGCTGAAGAGCTCCCACTGTCCTGCTATTTGCCCATAGCTGGGGGTTCGGTTCATGAACACCAGGGCATGTCCTCACGCCGGTGGGCCTGCACGTTGCATGGTTAGTTGCCAGACCTCCTCCAAGTCCCCTGTTGGCCTGGGGCCGCAAAACACCCAGTGGACATGCGTGGGCAAGTCAAGGCACTATATAGGTTAAAGATTTCACATTCATTGAACCGTTGCGTATGTGAATTAGTTAGTTCACACGTCCAGGTCATTTGAAAGCTACCCCATGATGCTCAGAGCGAGCAGTCTCGTCACGTGATCTGCAATCTATCGGCAGTCAGTGCACGTGTCAGTGAGTGTGTGTATGTCCATCTCCCCAAGCAAGGCTCTCAGGCCACTGTGTGTGCGCTGAAGACTGCGCTGGGATAGGCTCATGCCTCGTTGCAAATACCTTGCTGTTCGTTTGCTTCTCTTCTCTCTCTTTGTCTGTCTCTCTGTCTCTGTCTCTGTCTCTCTCTCTCTCTCTCTCTCTCTCTCTCTGCCTGTCTGTCTGTCTCTCTGTCTCTGTCTCTGTCTCTGTCTGTCTGTCTGTCTGTCTGTCTCTGTCTCTCTCTCTCTCTCTCTCTCTCTCTCTCTCTCTCTCTCTCTCTCTCTCTGTCAGGCACTAATTTCGTCTAGTGTTAGCGTGTCTAGGGGGTGCTTGACTATTTATACGAATTTTGGTCTCTTGCCGTGACTCTCTCATTCAATTCAGTCAATAAAAATCAAAATGTAAATTAACCACACATTTATTTAAATACATAAGTATGCACACAACCAAATTATTAAATCATAGCCTAAGCGAGTCCTTCACATTGACTAAAACGAGTCCTTCCTTTTGTGTTTATGTCTTGTGGGTTAAGAAAAAAAGAATTATGCAGTTCTGGCCTGTCTAGCCAGCACACATCAGTTCCTGTCGTCGTGTGATGATCACGGAAAATTACTGGTCAGTCGACGTTGTCGTGATCCTTGATCATCGGTCCTGTAGACGTTGCTCGTTGATGATGTGCTTTGCTTCTCGTGGTCCACATGTTCAACTTCAGGCTTGACCGGGCCCTCAGGATTTGACCCTATCTACAACATAAATATATACCCGCCCTTTCCCTAATACTAGGAAATACAGGTTCTATTTTCTTATAGTTATACATCTCTACAAATACAATTGCTCTTGTTTACCCAGATGCATTCACGCAGACCTCATTTCGTCTATGTACATCTTCCACATATCTTTATAATTTTCCCATGCGCAAGCCACACTTGAAATGAATGCATTCTCAACATTATTACTTCGACCAACTATGCATACACTCTCACATGCGCAGTTAATACATGGTCATCTCTTCGCAACCAAGCCTGCATCAGTAATATCGGAGGTGCACTCCGACTCACGCACCAACACATTTCTATTGTTTTACATAAATACAGACACCAATCACACCTGGCGAACAGAAAGAAAAATACAGCGTACAAAACGGAACAAGCACCACAGAACTTCTGCACGCAGCATCATCAACTACCGTGATTAGATCTTGATTATAACTAAATAAGTGCTCAACCGGGTTGGGAGCGGCATCTGTTAAAACTTTGATTAAAATGTAAAAGCTAAAACCTACAGCGCTGTTTCTTGCTGGTGCAGTCGTCAGGGTATGGGGGGGTCGGTGTTGTCGGTGTTTTTTTTTATACGTGTTCGCTGTCTGCCATCACGTGCGGTCAGTGTTTTTCATGTGTTTTTTTGATTTCTGCTCCCTGATAGGAACTTCCATTTGTGTCTGCAATTGTTAACCATTTCTATCCTAGTGTTTAGGGTTGCTAATTTTGGTTTGCATAGGATCATATATTTTTCTGTTAGGCATAAATTACATCTTTTTGAAATGTTATTGTATGATGCAGCTCTTTTTAAGATTTTCCAGGATATGTTGTAATCTATTTTTTTATCTTTGAGTTTCCCAAATGTATTTACTCAATTCTGTTTGATTTTTGTATCTTTCTTTGTTAAATGACTGTTTATGATTTGCATATCTAGTTTTAAAACTGGTTTTCAGTGATACCTATATATGTTTTTCTTCAGTGTTCTCTGATTTTACAGTGGCTTGGTATACAATATTGCTGTGGAGGCATTTATTGTTTAGAGGGCACTGTTGTTTCTTGGTACAGTTGCAAGATTTCCGTTCTTCACCCTCGTTTGTCTCTGCACTGCTTTTCGTTTGTTGGTTGAATCAATGATGTTTTTGAGATTCGGCATACATGAGTATGATAATTTGATGTTGTGCCTGTTAAATATCTTAAACAGTTTGTGCTCTTTTGGGAAAGAAGATGTCAGAATTTTAAAGAATTCTTTCCCAACGTTTGTTTTAACTCTTCCATCGTATGGGGGGTTGTACCATATGATTTTCCTTTTCCTGTTCTTCTTGTGTCTGCTCATATCATTTCCTGGGTCATAGTGTAATTTGTAGTTGTAGCCACTTTGGTGTAACGCTTCTTGGTTACACCAAAGTGGCTACAACTACAAATTACACTATGACCCAGGAAATGATATGAGCAGACACAAGAAGAACAGGAAAAGGAAAATCATATGGTACAACCCCCCATACGATGGAAGAGTTAAAACAAAACGTTGGGAAAGAATTCTTTAAAATTCTGACATCTTCTTTCCCAAAAGAGCACAAACTGTTTAAGATATTTAACAGGCACAACATCAAATTATCATACTCATGTATGCCGAATCTCAAAAACATCATTGATTCAACCAACAAAACGAAAAGCAGTGCAGAGACAAACGAGGGTGAAGAACGGAAATCTTGCAACTGTACCAAGAAACAACAGTGCCCTCTAAACAATAAATGCCTCCACAGCAATATTGTATACCAAGCCACTGTAAAATCAGAGAACACTGAAGAAACATATATAGGTATCACTGAAAACCAGTTTAAAACTAGATATGCAAATCATAAACAGTCATTTAACAAAGAAAGATACAAAAAATCAAACAGAATTGAGTAAATACATTTGGAAACTCAAAGATAAAAAATAGATTACAACATATCCTGGAAAATCTTAAAAAGAGCTGCATCATACAATAACATTTCAAAAAGATGTAATTTATGCCTAACAGAAAAATATATGATCCTATGCAAACCAAAATTAGCAACCCTAAACACTAGGATAGAAATGGTTAACAATTGCAGACACAAATGGAAGTTCCTATCAGGGAGCAGAAATCAAAAACACATGAAAAACACTGACCGCACGTGATGGCAGACAGCGAACACGTATAAAAAAAACACCGACAACACCGACCCCCCATACCCTGACGACTGCACCAGCAAGAAACAGCGCTGTAGGTTTTAGCTTTTTAACAAATATATATATATATATATATATATATATATATATATATATATGTATGTATGTATATATAATTTTTTTTTTTTAATCTCGCTTACTTACTCGGGATTCCGCAGCGACTGGGAAAATAACGTCGCGGTGCTTGACGTCAAACACCGTGACGTTCTCAGCTGGGTGAACTAGAAGGGCTTTTCGTTTGCTCTCCGGAGGGGCTCTTCGGGTCTTGATCCTCTGTCAGCAGGACGGATCCTCCTGGCCGTTCCTGGCTGTGGTGAAGTCCTGGCCTGGGTAGAGGTGGTGCGTCGGTGGGGACTGGACAGACGGCCAGTCCCGCCTCGGTGTTTGTGTTCTCGAGGATGTTGCCGCACCACACTTCTGTTTGCTCCTGAATGGACTCCACCAGAGAGTACTAGCTTCCAGGAGGTCGTGTGCTGACAGGGAGACTCCGGCAGGATCTGTAGCCTTATCACTCTGGAGAGCCTAGAATTGCGCTGCTACTACGGCCACGTAAAATCTCCTTCTCCCCGTTTTCTCCGAGTGTCCTAGCAGCTCCCAACACTTGTGCCCATAGCGACTAATCAGGGTGTTGAAGAGGACTGGCTGAGCCTGGCTTCCCCAGTCACAGCTCTTGGAACACTCTGATGCATATTACAGGTCCGAGTGAAGCCTTTACGCAAACCTGTTACGTACGTACTTCATTCAGAACTGTGTTCCCTAAACAATGCAGCACAAAGTATGGGTTTGTCTCAAAGACAGAATGGGGTTTGGTGTCTGACTCTCTCTCTCTCTCTCTCTCTCTCTCTCTCTCTCTCTCTCTCTCTCTCTCTCTCTTCTGTGTGTGTGTGTGTGTGTGTGTGTGTGTGTGTGTGTGTGTGTGTGTGTGTGTGTGTGTGTGTGTTTCAAGGGAGCGTTTTTCCCCTGATTATTAGGCAGATATGTACCTTCATTGTGTATGCAAAGCGTAAATTCTTAGGCCTGTAAAACGGCGCACTCTGGGCCTACATCATCGATGCCATCTCGGGGTGAAACTGATCAACACTGGAAAATAGGGTTTTTTTTTTTTTCCTTTGTCAAAATTTGGTGTATCTTGCTTCTTTTTTCCTCCCCCTGTCCTCCCCCTTCCCTTCCCTTTCAGCTGCCATCCTGTCCCCTATCGCCACTTTCTGTCCCACAACCTGCCGCACACTGACAGACAGAGACACAGAGACACACTCGCACAGACGTAGGCGGCGCGCGCGCGCGCGCGCACGCACACACACACACACACACACACACACACACACACACACACACACACGGACAAACGCACGCACGAGCACGCAACCCCCCCCCCCCCCCCCCCCCCCACACACACACACACACACACGGACAAACGCACGCACGAGCACGCAAACACACACACACACACACACACACACACACACACACACACACACACACACACACACACGCACACACACACTCACACGCAACGCGCGCGCACTCAGGCACGAACGAACCCCCCCCCCCCCCCCCCCCCTTTCTTTCTTTCTTTCTTTTCTTTTTTTTTCTTCCTTTTTTTTGTCCTTAACCCTCCTATTTTCTCCACGTGAAAAGAAAATATTTTAACATTTCTTCCCATTTAAGGTGGGGCCTCCACCCTCCTCCTTTTTTCCCCCCCATTTTTTTTTTCCTTTTCTCCAATTTGTTAACACAATTCTCGCGCACCCATTAGACCGACAAATAGACATTCAGTTGTAGACTTTCATTGTTTTGGCGTTTAATAAAAGCGTCAGTTAACTTATGTTCTATTGTTTGGTGTAGTGACACATTCACACTGTGTATGTAAAGTCATCACAGCTTCAAATAATCCCGCTCCGAATCCAGTATGGATCTCTTCACATAGCTCCAAAATTACTGCGGGTATTTCAGAATTGTTTTACACCAAACTTATTTCCAGTGTGTTCTCTGTGCTTGCTGGTATTTACAAGTTTGACTAATTTCCATTGTGTTTGCTACGCTAGGGTGGTGATTACAAGTGTACACTCCCACGTATTACCGAGTTGGTCTGAATAAATATATCCCCCTTCCTCTCAATTGGAAGGTCGACAAGTGCACAGCTTAATTTCGTATATATCGCGTATGTCTGGGGTCACCACTGGATGACATTTGGAATCCACGTGGAAGAAAACCACTGCGATGTGTTTAGTGTGAACAAGAAACATACCAAAATATTCTGCACTTTCGTTTGATCATGGTCAGTTTTGTTTTGATTCGTCCGTTTCTGCATTCTGGTGAACATGGACGAAGAACTGAAATGTGCTTCCAGAGAATTTAGGCATCATAAAAGAACAGAAGAGAGCTTGGTGGGAAGTGTGTGTGTGTGTGTGTGTGTGTGTGTGTGTGTGTGTGTGTGTGTGTGTGTGTGTGTGTGTGTGTGTGTGGTTGGGTGCGTGCATGTGTGTGTGTGGGTATGTGTGTGTGTATGCGTGCGTGCGTGCATGTGTGTGTGCATGCATGCGTGCATGTGTGTGTGTGTGTGTGTGTGTGTGTGTGTGTGTGTGTGTGTGTGTGTGTGTGTGTGTGTGTGTGTGCACTGTTTACTCCAAAGTGGTAAGGACGGATTCTTTCGGTTTGAAAATCTCTGGTCCACCCGACAGGTACTTGGGTACCTAGTTCAATTCATGGAAGATCAGGGACGGCAGAAGAAGAGGGATGAATTCCGCCTTCCCTTATGCCGTGAAATAGACACAGTGAACCTCTGACCATTCCCTGCCTCTGCAGCCAACAGGACATCGGAATTTTCACCCCTTTATATCTTGTTTTTTTCCGCATTGGTTACTCAGTGGGATTCCGTACTGGCCTCTTACCGAATGTGATTTTGACGCGTTCCTCATTCCATATGGATTATTCAACTTTCCTCACTTAAAGGGATGCACGTTCCTTCCTCAGTGTGGCTGTCACACTTTCCTTACTAAATGTATACAGTAGTAGTAGTAGCAGCAGCAGTAGTCGTAGTAGTGGTGGTGGTGGTAGTAGTAGTAGGAGGAGGAGGACGAGGAGGAGGAGAAAGAGGTGTAGTAGTAGTAGTAGTCGTCGTCGTCGTCGTAATAGTAGTAGTAGTAGCAGTAGTAGCCGCTGCAGCAGAATTTCCCTTTTACGTCATTTCTCAAAATAGGTGATACTAGAGAGAGAGAGAGAGAGAGAGAGAGAGAGAGAGAGAGAGAGAGAGAGAGAGAAGAAGAAGAAGAAGAAGAAGAAGAAGAAGAAGAAAAAATACACCATAGGCTTGTGTATACAACGCATATAAGCTTAGCTTCGCAGTAGGCTGTACTTTCCAGACTTACTTAATCCTCTTGAAAGCAAGAAACTTCTTTTCACACACACACACACACACACACACACACACACACACACACACACACACACAGGGTGGTATATGCAAATTAGCTCAATGCCCGCTGTACAGAACACCGCCATGCAGCGTGACAAAACATCTGGGTCAACCGACTGCATACCCTCCGGATGAGGTGTGAAATGAAGAGAGTCATCAAGCCAGGGCTCTTTTTGTGTTGGCATACAACAGGATCGTGACGATTTGACACGAAAGCTGAGGACCTTGAATATCACTTCAGCTGAATCGCCAGCACGGTGTGAGGTGTAGTGCCAGCTTGTGTTGGTAGTATACGTGGTACAGCCGCACTCAGAGAGAGAGAGAGAGAGAGAGAGAGAGAGAGAGAGAGAGAGAGACAGACAGACAGACAGATAGACAGACAGAGACAGACAGACAGACAGAGAGAGATATGAACTGCAAATTGACTTTTGTATGTATTACAACCACTTACTCAGAAGAGCGCTGAAATGTGCCAGCTGGTTACCCTGTCTTAAAGATTAAACATTTGAGTTGTCTCTACATTGTCTAAATGTCTAACGTTGATCTTCGTGTCCAGGGAAGTATAATGTAGATGTACCTGTCATCTTACCTTTTCGTCAGCGAGGAGCAAGATGGAAAATATCAGTGAGCCATTCACACTCCCATCTTTCAATCATTAAAAAAATGATTAAAAAACAATCCTTTGTACAAAAACAAGCCATTTTATCTTTGAACCATCATTGCTTATCCTCCATCATGTCAGTCTCCGATACACAATGAAAATTCACACAGCCATCATCTTCATACCATTGAAGCACGTGACAGCCTGCACAACATTCTTCTGCGCCAGAAAGGATATGGCATTAACTACGACCCTTAAGTGCAAAAACTGTTCCAGTCGATATAAAGACACCGCGCGGTGGTAAGGATATAGCATGAACTACGATTCTTAAGGGCAACATTTCCAGTCGAAGAAAAGATACTGTTCAAAGCAACTGGCTTTGTGGAGAAATGCACACGATGAAGACAGCTTACTAAATTCCAAACTCTCTAGCCAAATTGCTGGCAGTAGTGAGTGCAGATTGATCACATTTTGGGACCTCGACTGTAAATGCTGTCAACATGTCGATGATCACCTAGACATTCTCCCTGCCACTAAAAAAGGCTTTACGATTGTGAAGTCCATGGCTACGATTTCAAGAAAGCGTGTTGCAATGAATGGTTTCAACGCAACGCTCACCAGGGGCATGGGACTCTGCATCTTGCACCTTGGTAATGTGCCTGTATGTGACTCTCTCTGCAGGCCAACTGTAGCTCTTCTGACGGCAATCCCTTCCATCCAGAATTCAAAAAAACGCATCTATCGTTCACCTCTACAGGCGGAAAGGGAACCGGAAAATATGCGACAACCACTGTGGCATCTTACTGCTTTCCATCTCTGGAAAGATTCTGGCCAGAATGCTACTCAATCTTCTCCATCGGCACCTGAAGCAAGGCTTGCTACCTGAGAACCAAAGCGGATCCAGGAGGGGCTGCAGCTCTGTGGACATGATTTTCGCGGCACGGCAACTATAAGAGAAATGTCGAGAGCAGAAAGTCAGCCTCTACACCACATTTGTGGACCTGACCAAGGCATTAGACGCGGTCTGCCGTGAAGGGTTGTGGAAGATCATGGCCAAGTTTAGATGCCTCTCAAAGCTCCTCTAAATGGTTAGGCAGTTCCGTGACGGTGTGCAGGCAAGAGTGCAGGATGATGGAGAATATCCACAGCCATTCCCGCTTCAAATGGCGTCGAGCAGGGCTGCGTGCTTGCCACCACCCTCTTCAGTATGATGTTTTCAAGATGGTGACATCGGACTGGCTTTAAATACGGACTGATGGAAAGCTCTTCAACTGGAGGAGACTGCTGTGTCTACTTTGCTTCTGTTCTAACCTTAAAGCAGCGTGATCACAGTATGTCTAGACATCCCACAATCACAGCACCGAATTTCACCTGAGTCTGGTGTGTTCACCGGACAATCCATCCTTTCAGTTTCTGCCGTTTTGATCATTTGTTTACTGTGTCTGACAAGGCCATGATCATTTCCTCTTGCTTCACCAAGTCTTTCACGTGTTCCATTTCACCGTTGGTTGCAGTTTTGTTCACTGTTACAAACACCAATTTTCTGCAGAAGGGGATGGTGACGGAGGAATATCTGCAGACCAATTCAACGCAATCTTTCTACTGTTTGTAGATGCCAAGTATGGTCTTCTGTCTAGGCTTAGTTTGGAAGTGAGGTGACTGAAGGTTGAAATTAAAACAAATTTATTAACGCTCGTTTGCTGCCTTTGTGTCCTTGTCATTAAAGTAAGTGTCTAGTTGTGGCAGCTACTAGTCTGCGTGTGTGTGTGTGTGTGTGTGTGTGTGTGTGTGTGTGTGTGTGTGTGTGTGTGTGTGTGTGTGTGTGAACGCGCGCGCGTGTGTGTGTGTGTGTCTGTGTGTGTGTGTTGACGTTGTTGTTGTTGGTGGTGGTGGTGGTGGTGTTATGTGTGTGTGTGTGTGTGTGTGTGTGTGTGTGTGTGTGTGGTGGTATGTGTGTGTGTGTGAATGTGTGTGTGTGTGTGTGTGTGTGTGTGTGTGTGTGTGTGTGTGTATGTGTGTAAGTGTGTGTGTGTGTCTGTGTGCACGTGCGCGCGCGCATGTGTGTGTGTGTGTGTGTGTGTGTGTGTGTGTGTGTGTGTGTGTGTGTGTGTGTGTGTTGTTGTTGTTGCTGTTGCTTCGTGTGTGTGTGTGTGTGTGTGTGTGTGTGTGTGTGTGTGTGTGTGTGTGTGTGTGTGTACTATACAGTTTGTTATCTCTTTGACTAGCAGGACACGAGTGGTATTTCCAACACGGCAGCATGGAGTCTCCGGTCACGCCCAACAGTAGATCGGAAATGTTCCCATTCCTCATGCAGGAAAATGATGGAGGTTGGATGGCGTCTGTCCCTCTCTCTCTCTCTCTCTCTCTCTCTCTCTCTCTCTCTCTCTCTCTCTCTGTGTGTGTGTGTGTGTGTGTGTGTGTGTGTGTGTGTGTGTGTGTGTGTGTGTGTGTGTGTGTGCTGTGTGTGTGCGTGTGTGTGCGTGCGTGCGTGCGTCCGCGTGTGTGTATGGGTCTGTCATTCTGTCTCTCTCTGTTTGTCTGTCTGTCTGTTATCTCTCTCTCCTTCTCTCTGTCTCTGTCTCTGTCTGTCTCTCTCTCTCTCTCTCTCTCTCTCTCTCTCTCTCTCTCTCTCTCTCTCTCTCTCTCTCTCTCTTAAGCGTTATCTTTCAATATCCTGGGAATATACATAGAATATTTTGAGCCTTTCGCATGTTTCATATTCCATGGACTTTGAGCGTTTCTGAGAGAAGACCTGACACATACCGAGGACCTGATATACCTAAGGGAATAAAAGCACAGAAGCACTCCTGCACCTCACTCTCCTATGAATAGGCAGCCAGGGAAGAGAGTAAAGAAGAGCAGATACGTGGTCTGATTTGGACCGTTTGAGAACAAGGCAAACATCGTGATTCTGAATCACTTGCAGTTTGTCTAGAAGATTTTTTTTTGGACAATCAGACAGAGGTGAATTGCAGTAATGCGTGTTAGTTTTAAAGGGACGTGACTGCAGGCGGAAATTGGAACACATTTTAAAAGTTATTTAAAGTAAACCTGCCGGATAACAGGGACAAACAAATCACAAGAAGAAACACCATACCGTTCAGGACAATGAAACCAAAGAACGAGCAATCACTTGTCTTCTCGAATTCCGCACAAGCTGGGCAATAAAATCACGGTGCTCGCCTTGTCATCACCCATCTTGCGCCTAATTAGTCTAGCATAAATGTATCTGCCATGAATTTCAGTATCCACGTAAGTTCTTCACTCAGATTTCGAGTGGATTTTAACAAGTGGTAGTAGACAGTCAGAAAATGCTTAACAATTGAAGGCAAACAACTCTTCAAATTAAAAAAAGAAAACACCACCCCACTAAACTAATCACCTATCGCCTCACTCCCCCCCTCCCTCCACGTCCCCCCCCCCCCCCTCCTCCCCCCCCCCATCCCCACCCTCTTTTTCCTCTCCCATAATCCCCTCTGTCATTTCCTTCTGGCGGCCATTCTTCACAGCACACCACATGGACATCAGATAAGTCTCTCTTCGTTCTTTGTTTGTACTGTCCTAAATGTTAAATGTCATCTATTTTTTTTGCTTGAAGAAGACCCAAGAGGTCGAAATGCATCGTGTCTTGTCCTGTGCTTTGTTTGTCAATGTCCTTGGCGGCAACTAACCCCCACTCTTTCTAAATTTTTGCTTCGTTCTCTGCCATCAGTCGCTCCATTTTGAATCTTCAATTTTAGTTATGAACTCAGCTGAAGTAGTTTGGAGTGCACTAAGCCTAAGTACACATGTTGATTACCGTCACCTACTATAAAGCATTACGACAGCAGTATTCATAAATCATCTTAGCAGTTTTCACCTAGTATAGGCATACAATCAACCTATCCGAAAATAATCATCGTTACAGATAGCATTGAATACTGGTAAAAAAAAAAAGTTATGCTGTTAAAATAGAATGTTAATCAAGCATCTTAACATTTTTTTTTTTCAAAGTTGTGGCAAAAGCTTAAACAATTAGGATAGAATACTTATTCATCATTTTGATAGATTCACCAAGCATTGGCATCAAGTTACACTGTTAGGACATGTGGCATGCATTCAAGCAACGCATACTCTCAATAGACCTAGAAACTCAGTTTCAACTTACAGTTCATCTGGGTTGGTCAGTGAAACCCGACACAGGATCTCAGGGTAGGGGAGATGAACGTTACCCTGTCTGGCATACACCAGTGTTCTTTGTTGTTTCACTGGCTGTGATCAGTCTTTACAGCCTTTGGTGGAGGAGGGACGTGAGGAGGCTTGATCTCCTCTTTTTGTGTGCTAAGCTACACATCCGGCCTCTGATGCCTGTCTGATTGACAAGCTGTCAGAGAAATATGACAGCCAGTATTATTAATGTAGAACGGAAGGAATGGGAGGTGAGGGGGTGGGGTGGGGAGGCAGTGATCTGAAAGGGGATGGGGGCTGATCTGGAATGGACATTCATTCCCCGCCACGTGCAGTGTGAGGTGATATAACTGAGTTCAGGGACTACAATCTCTCAGATGTGGATGTTCATAATGCTCATGGAAGAACTATGATGTCCGCATCTGTGAGACACGTGCTGGCATGGACATTGGGCCGTTCTGAGTCATTGCCTAATGCATGGGTAGATCGCACAACGATCTGTGTCCATCTTTCTCTCACGACCAGGGTGAGTTGGCACACAAAGGAAGGGGGATTTGGTGGCTTTGCTGAAGTAGAGGGGGAGGACATGCAAGTCCTTTCACCATCCGCTATGGTCGCTGCACGATCAGATAGGGAAAGGGAAGACAGGTGCGTGGTTGATGACTTTCTTACACTTAGACGTAGATTCTCCCGCGTCTTGCGACGCATGAGGCAGTCAAGGCGCTCCACTGTACACGGTCCTCAGCCAATTTGCTACTGTGTCAATCCATCCTCTGTCAACGAGTCTGAGGTCTCTCTCCACTGTCTATCGCCAATTCATCCGGGGTCGTCCTGTTTTTCTCTGGCCTGTTGGGGTCACTTAATGGCCTGTTTGCAGGTCTTGAAGAAGGTAATCTCAAGGCATGACCCAGCCAGTGGAGGCGCCGTCTGCAGACAATGGTTGACATGGGGAGCTGTTTGCACCTCTCCCTGACGTCTTCATTTGGTATAAGTGACCATTTGATGCCCAAGATCTTACGTAGGCACTTAGTATTAAAAGCATCGAGTTTTTTCTCCTAGGTGGTCTTCAGTTGCCAAGTTTCACAGCCTTATAACAGCGTTGAAATCACACTGGAGTAATAAAAATTTCAGTTTGATTCCACGGGAGAATTTCTTGCTGTTGAATATTTCGTTCAGCTGATGCTGCCTTCCCAATACGACACTTCAGTTCGTT
>JADBJO010004374.1:157500-165000 GCA_016801955.1 Conus betulinus | reverse complement strand
CAAGGATTGGGGGATCAGGAATGGCCTTTTTGGAGTCATATATATGAGCATTACGGAGAAGTATTCTTATTCGTTTATTGTCTAACACATCTATGATGAATAGATGTTAAATACAATCACTGAGCTGAACTGAACTGAAATGGTGAAAGTACCTATCTTTTCAATGTCCAAATCTCCGTAGTCTATTACCCAGAGATACCTACAGATGCATGCGTCAGACTAAAAATGTATATTCTATTTTCTTTCTTTCGTTCGTTCCCTCTTTATTTCTTTCTTGCTTTCCTTCTTTTTTTCTTCTTCTTTTTCTTTATTTCTTTCTTATTTCTTTTTTCTTACATTTTTCTTTCTTTCTTTCTTTTTTCTCACTTTCTTTCGTTCGTTCGTTCTGTCTCTTAATTTCTTTCTTTCGTTTTTTTTTTTTTTTTCTTTCTTTCATTTCTTACTTTCTTTCTTTCTTTCGTTTTTTTTTTCTTCATTCTTACTTTCTTTCTTCTTTCCTTCTTTTTCTCTGTGGCAGTGGTCCCTGGTGTGCGACCAGAAGTGGATGAGCATGACCATCACCTCAGTACAGATGGTGGGGGTGTTGCTGGGGGCGCTGACAGCCGGACAGGTGGGCGACATGTGGGGACGACGCAAGACCTGCATAGCAATGATCCTGGGTGGGTATAGTCATGATTTTGGTGGGTGTGTATAGCCATTGTCCTGGGAGAGTACAGCCATGATCCGGGGGTGGGTGTAGCTATGATTCCCGGGTGGGTATAGCTATGATCCTGGGTGGGTATAGCCATGATCCTGGGTGGGTATAGCTCTGATCCATAGTGGGTATAGGCATGATCCTGGTTAGGTATAGCCATGATCCTGGGTAGGTAAAGTCATGATCCTGAGTGGGTACAGCCGTGATCCTGGATGGGTATAGCCATGATCTTTAGTGGGTATAGTCATGATCCTATGTGGTATAGCCATGATTCTGGGTGTGTATAGTCATGATCCCGGGTGGGTATAGTCAAGAACCTGGGTGTGAATAGTCATGATCCTGGGTGTGTATAACGATAGTCCTAGGTGGTTATAATCATGATCCTGGGTGTGTATAGTCATGATCCTGGGTATGTATAGCCATGATCCTGATTGTGTAGAATCATGGTCCTGAGGACCCATGATCTTGTGTGTGTATATTGTCATGATCCTGCGTGTATATAATCATGGTCCTGGGAGTGTTTAGCCATAATCCTGGGCGTGTATAGCTGTGATGCTTTGTGAAAACAGATGTCGGGATGATATATAGTCATGATCCTAGCTTAAGACTTCAGGAAAGGTGATGCAGAATTAAGATGATGCTTCAAATATGCAGTGGAAGAAACGACAACAGTGAATGCCATCTACTTTTTAAAGTGTACTAGAGCATCAAAAAAAAAATTGTTGTGATAAGGGACACAACCTTGATGACTGATAATAGTGATGTTTTCGATATCAGGAAAGAAAAAAAAAAAGTACAACCGAAGGTGTGGGGTAGGACCCCTGAGAAGCACTGTCCTCAACTGCCAAACAAACCAACTGGGATCAATCTTGCACCACCCTTGGAAGCCTGCACGGTGTTCACGTCGGATGCAGGCACTCACAGGGCATTCGATTATGATGTTAAAGGACACAATTCCTCCCTGGCATATGCCATTGTGTAATGGGCACCGGATGTGACATGACAGAACTTCCATGGGGACGTTCCCATGGGCGCACCAGCCCGTATTTCATGACTGCAGAGCCCACTAGCGAAAAAAACGTCACGGTCAAGCAATTGCAACGTGTATTCCATAGCCTCACTCATTGCTGTTCCACTGACAGGTGAAGACAGTACAACTCCTGACACGACCAAGCTTTTGCCTTGAGGTCTTAAGTGCACTCCGAAGAGAATCCCAGGTCACAGTCTTTCCCCTTGTCAACAGGACTTTCCCTGTGGCCTGTGAGTCTTTCCTCACAATCATTGGACCCTTTTCTGCAGAGCCGGCCGAAAGGCAGACAAGAAAAGAAAAAGATACACCTGAAGGTTTCGGGTGGAACCCAGAGAAGCACCTGTCCCCAAATGTCACACAAACCATCCTGGAGCGATACTGCACCCAACCCTTGGGAGCCTGCGCTGTGTTCACATAGGGTGTGGGCACACACAGGGCATTCCATTCAGACGTCAAAGGAGATCATTGCTCCCTGGCAGATGCCATTGTGTAGGGCAGTATGTGAGGGTTTAGGCCTGCTGACAGGTCAGACTGTATGCAGTCCGTTTAAAGGCCTGTTCTGATCCCAGCCATGTCCATGTGTCTGGTTGTCTGTGTTGACAGGCCAGACTGCTTTCACGCTTGCCAACGTGTTTTCCCCCAACTGGATCTTCTTCATGGTGACCAGGCTGGGGGCTGGTTTCTGTGCCGGGGGGTACATGGTGCCCTACATCGCCCTCACCGTGGAATTCACCGACATCCAGTGGAGGGCCTTCCTGGGGGCCATCCCTGCCTGGCCCATCGGTGTGTGTGTGTGTGTGTGTGTGTGTGTGTGTGTGTGTGTGTGTGTGTGTGTGTGTGTGTGCATGTGGGCAAGTGCTCGTGTGTGTGTGCGTGTGTGTGTGTGTGTGTGTGTGTGTGTGTGTGTGTGTGTGTGTGTGTGTGTGTGTGTGTGTGAGAGAGAGAGAGAGAGAGAGAGAGAGAGAGAGAGAGAGAGAGAGACTCTTGCTCACACAGCATTGACAACCAGTCAGACAAAAACAAAAGAGAATTCCCCCCTTTACCATTTTTCTTTTTTTTTCTAATTAATAAACACTACGTTTTAATTAATGAGACACAAAATGTTTCTACTTTGTTTTCACAAAAGTTAATCAGACATAATTCTTTTCAAAATAACATCAACATCGTGTCAAAGATCACACTCAATTATTCTTTGTGTATTCTTTTTTCTTTCAAATGTCATCTTCTTCATCATCGCTTACCTCAAGGTTTCCTCTCTATGGGCATACCGTGGCCTTAAATCTACAATTTCACTAGGTACCTCCTGTGCCTTTGAAAAAAAAATATGAGGCATATGTTCTCGCTGTCTTTATGGCACCATCAACCAGTCCTCTCTCTCTCTCTCCTCCCCTCTCTCTCTCTCTCTCTCTCTCTCTCTCTTTCAACAACTCCCCATCCTATAGGTAACAAATCTCCGTGGGCTCTTTGTTCACCGCTCAGCATGCAGCACGGTTTTCCTTGACAGGTGAGCACAGGCACAGGACTCTAAAGCTCTTCCTTTTCCTCTCATTAGCCTGCACAAGCGATCCATGTTTTTCTGTCAACACACTCCCCTAACAAATCAACACACGAAGCTACCAGGAACTTGGGCAAAGTATGTGTGTGTGTGTGTGTGTGTGTGTGTGTGTGTGTGTGTGTGTGTGTGTGTGTGTGCGTTAGTGTGTGGGGTGGGGTGGGGTGGGGGGGGTATAAACAGCGCCATACAATACAACGCCATACAATACAAATGCTATGTGGTACAAGAAAACACATCAACGCAAGGCGATGCAATGCAATACCATAGAATACAACACCACTGTATGGAATATGTATGAACGCCACATTACAATACAATGTAATGTCATAACAAACAATACAATATACAATGCATAGCAATGCGAACCAGTACAACACCACAAACTCGATATGCAGTGTAATTCAGTATCACACAGTATGATACAATACACTATAACGCAGCACATTCAAATACAACATAATGCAGCATGACCAATGCTGTACAATGCAACATGCCAGAGACAGGACATTCAGCTGATATTAGACTCGATCCGCAGAACCTCATGCTGCCAATGACACCAACTGTGGGGGCAATTTCCAGGCCCCCCACAGACAGAAAAAGGGCAGACAGCAGTGTATGTGGACCTTGGACACAGTGTTGTATGTACAGCAGGCTCCCCAGGATACCACCATAAGTTTCTGTCTGTGTCACTGCTGACTTTGACGCCACTGCTAAGACATTGCGACTGAGTGAAGAGCTGGTGACACTGACATATCAGATTAGACAGAAGATGAAGATACGAGCTGGTGACACTGATACATCAGACTGTGGGGAAGATGAAGATAAGAGCTGGTGATAATGATACATCAGACTGTGAGAAAGATGCAAATAAGAGCTGGTGATGATGATACATCAGACTGTGAGGAAGATGAAGATAAGAGAGCTGGTGATGGTGATACATCAGACTGTGAGGAAGATGAAGTTAAGAGCTGGTGATGATGATACATCAGACTGTGAGGAAGGAAGATAAGAGCTGGTGACACGGATACATCAGACTGTGAGGAAGATAAAGATAAGAGCTGGTGACACGGATACATCAGACTGTGAGGAAGATGAAGATAAGAGCTGGTGATAATGATACATCAGACTGTGAGGAAGATGAAGATAAGAACTGGTGATAATGATACATCAGACTGTGAGGAAGATGAAGATAAGAAACTGGTGATAATGATACATCAGACTGTGAGGAAGATAAAGATGAGAGCTGGTGACACGGATACATCAGACTGTGAGGAAGATGAAGATAAGAACTGGTGATAATGATACATCAGACTGTGAGGAAGATGAAGATAAGAGCTGGCGACACGGATACATCAGACTGTGAGGAAGATGAAGATAAGAACTGGTGACAATGATACATCAGACTGTGAGGAAGATGAAGATAAGAGCTGGTGACAATGATACATCAGACTGTGAGGAAGATGAAGATAAAGCTGCTGCTGATGATACATCAGACTATGAGGAAGATGAAGATAAGAGCTGGTGACAATGATACATCAGACTGTGAGGAAGATAAAGATAAGAACTGGTGATAATGATACATCAGACTGTGATGAAGATGAAGATAAGAACTGGTGATGATGATACATCAGACTGTGAGGAAGATGAAGATAAGAGCTGGTGACAATGATACATCGCACCGTGAGGGAGATGAAGATAAGAGCTGGTGACAATGATTCATCAGACTGTGAAGGAGATGAAGAAAAGAGCTGGTGACAATGATTCATCAGACTGTGAGGAAGATGAAGATAAGAGCTAGTGACACTGATACTTCAGACTGGGCAGAACTGTGTCATCATCCACGATTCCAGAATCAGCATCTGTTCTTGTGTCAGGTACCCTTCTGTCCATGTCACATGAACACACCCATGTATATACTACAGACCTGTGACAGGATGAAACCGACTTTTTGCCATGCTTCTTCTCCAAGGTTTCAATTTTCAGTTTATCAAGGAGGCGTCACTGCGTGCGGACTGGTCCATATACGCTACACCACATCCGCTATGTTTTGAGACCACACTACAGTAGGATTTGAAGCTGATGGATAAATGAATTAACTACTAAGATGAGAGAATTGAAGAAGATGGTCTCGTGGCTACGACTTAGCAGAGATCTAACCTACGCATTAGCCCAATGCGCTGGTCAGACCTTGAGTGCCTACTTAAGACCTTGAGTCCCTACCTAACACTTCTCCAAGGAACTGTGCAGGGAAAGAGGTAAGAAACGACAGACAGAGAAAGAGGTGGACAGACCAGACACGATGGCTGGGTGGAGCAGAAAGAGGTTGTTGGTGACATTCCCAGTACTCACCCATGATCATCCCAGGGCCTACAACTGGCGAAGCTTTCATCAGGGCAGTGCCACCACAGCCCTGCGTTGCAACACTCAAAGCACTGTTTTGTTGTACAACACCGAGTCGTTCGCTTGCATCGTTCAGTCTCACTAGAGTGATGATCGGTGTCTTGGCATGCGCCCCTAGAGATGTCTGTAGCAGTGCTCGACCCTGACAGAGAGATGGTCACGTGACTCACTCACACACACACCCGGAACTGTCAGTTCCGCTGCCTGGCCAGATCCGCACAGTTACGATCCGAGCAACGGGTTGGTTGGTTGGTTGATTGGTTGTGTGTGGGTCCGCCATCTTCTGAGTTTAGTTCATGAGTAACTTTCCCAACGTGTCTCGTAGTACCACCCCCACCCCCACTCACTCTTATTTCATTCTCTACCCTCACCTTCATATGTTTCCGTACTTTAAAAAAAATCTTATTTGCCTATTGAATATTCATTTTGAAAATGTTATTTGTTTAATGAACTCACGCCCACGGTCGCCCCGGGCATAACAGCTGCTGCGGAAAACATAAACAGCTAGCGTGCACGCGCAACCCAGTGATTTGGCCTGAAACTGTTTATTTTTATCTGCATGTCAGCAAACTCGGCAACTTCAGTCATTTTACTGAACGATTGTTACTAAACACGATAAAAAAAAAAAGAAGAAATAAAACGAATCCAGGGAGATAACAAAGTTTCCGCACAAAATTGTAAATAAAAAAAAAAGAAGAAGAAGAAAAGGATACAGGGGAAGAAACTGTTTCAGTCCGTGCCTGACTGACATTACGTCCCTTGGCAATACATCGTTTTGTATTCATGTATAAACTGCCTCAAGGGATGGATCCTGCAGTGTTGGATGTTGACTAGGATCTGACCGGTGTCATTACATTTCCACTTTTCTGTGTGGCTTCAAACTTGTGCAGAGTTTGCACACGCATACGAGAGAGACACCAGCAAACAGAGAAAAAAACTCAACTGCAGTTTACGGGCAGCATGCGTGCGGTGCCGTCCCATGAAGTCACAGATGATCTGATACATTGAAATACTGGTTGCCATGCGACAGTCGTCTAGGACAGAGAGCAATTGACACCTGTACATTAAACTTAGAGGAAGGGAGCAGGGGGGAAAAGAAGGGGCGGAGGGGGGAGGGGACTGTGAGTGTATGTGAGTGCGCGCGCTTGCGTGTGCGTGCGTGCGCGCGCGCGCGCGTGCGTGCGTGCGTGTGTGTGTGTGTGTGTGTGTGTGTGTGTGTGTGTGTGTGTGTGTGTGTGTAAGAGAAGAGGGTGGGGATGGTAGAGATCAGCGGTCTCCTGAGAGACAAAAGGGAGATAAGTGGCTATTCTCTCTCTCTCTCTCTCTCTCTCTCTCTCTCTCTCTCTCTCTCTCTCTCTCTCACACACACACACACACACACACACACACACACACACACACACACACACACACACACACACACACACACACACACACACACACACACTCTCTCTCTCTCTCTCACACTCACACACACACACACACACACACACACACACACACACACACACACACACACACACACACACACACACACACACACTTCGAAATTCAATTATCCCGAAGTAGGTCAAGGGAATTTTCCGGATATCGTGTTAAGAATATTAAGTTGACGTAACTTCTAAACGACGACCTGAACAGTTGTGTTTATCACATAATAACATCTTAAGCAATATGTCAGAACTTTATTCATATGAACAGAATCTGTTCCCCCGATACACAAACTCCAAAACGGCGAAAATAAGAGCGCAAACCATTCATCAAACCTTTTACGAAATGATGATAGGAACAGCTTTTTAACCATCTAATAACAAACAATTC
>JADBJO010004374.1:147500-152500 GCA_016801955.1 Conus betulinus | reverse complement strand
AAGTACAATCAAAGCCACGTGAACGGCAGAGGAAACGTCAGAGTAGCTTGTCCCTGCGTCGTTTCCATGTTTGTGATCAAAACTACATCAACAAGAGGGAAAAACATGGGAGCACAATCCACAGTAATACTATTGCATTTATGTCTTTGGTCAAAGCTGTTTCTGTATTTTTTATGTGTGTGTGTGTGGGGGGGGGGGGGGGGGGGGGGGGGGGAGGAGGGGGAGGATGTCTGGTCAGAAAAAAATCAAAACAGGAACCTGAAATCTTCAGGTTCCTAAACGATGCTCCGCAATCTACTAATCGCAGTAGACAAAGAACTGTGTGTGTGTGTTGCGGTAGTTCGGCTGACCTTTGACCCTTTGTGTTTTCCCTTCAGAATTGGCAGAAGGTGGACGTGTTTCCTGAACTATTTTGCCGCTGCCCTGTGTGCCATTATTGTCATCATTTCTGATTCATGCAGGTGAGTCATCTACCCTGCGTGCCATTATTGTCATCATGTGATTCATGCAGGTGAGTCATTCTTGACCTATGCGCCATTATTGTTATCCTTCTGATTCATACAGCTAAATCACCATTTAAATGTGTGATATTCTTTTTTGTTTTCTGTTCATGCAGATAATTCATTCTTGAATTGTGTGCCATCATTGCTACCTTTCTGACTCATACAGGTAAATCATCCCTGTACTGTGTGACATTATTGTTATTGATTATTCATGCAGTTAAGTCTTAGAGGTAAATCATCCCTGTACTGTGTGACATTATTGTTATTGATTATTCATGCAGTTAAGTCTTAGAGGTAAATCATCCTTGTACTGTGTGACATTATCGTTACTTTTCTGATTCCTACAGGTAAGTTATTCTTAACATGTGTGCCATCATTGTCATCTAACTCATACAGGAAAATCATCCTTGAAATGTGTGGCAGTTTTGTTATTTCTTTTTTTTTTTTTTATTCATACAGATTAGTCTATTTTGAACTGTGTGCCATCGTTGTAATCCTTTTGATTCACACAATAAGTCAGCCTTTGATTAACTGCCACTTTCATCATAATTATGATTCATACAGGTAGCTCACTCTTAAACTATGCGCCATTATTGTCATCTCTCTGATTCGTCTATGAAATTTCTGGTAGAAGAAGGAAGTTATGATGCTGCCTTCATTTTATTTTCCACGCCAAATTGGGAACTGGTTTGTAAGCTTTGAGGTAAGTATGCTTTGAGATTAAGGTGAAAAATGGACTTTTAAGATAGTTCCCTACATACGCACTCTCTCTCTCTCTCTCTCTCTCTCTCTCTCTCTCTCTCTCTCTCTCTCTCTCTCTCTCTCTCTCTCTCTCTCTCTCTCTCACACACACACACACGCACGCACGCACACACACACACACACACACACACACACACACACGCACGCACGCACGCACGCACGCACACGCACACACACATACACACACACACCAACACACGTACACACACACACACACACACACACACACACACACACACACACACACACACACACACACACACACACACACACACACATACAGGCGCGCGCGCGCAGGTGTTAAGGACATGTGTCTTGATCCATGTCATCTGTACACTTATCATTACTATTTTTTTCAAAGTCAAAATACGATTCAGTATATAAAAAAAAGTCCATGTCACCCTTATTAAACAGACAAGTAAATGTGGTTAAAGACTGTTTTGATCAGTTTCTATGTCTGTAGTTTGTAACGTCAAAAGAAAATATTTGTCGACATTTCGTTCCTTTTTCGTGTGTGTGTGTGTGTGTGTGTGTTTTCTATTTTGTATCAAATAAGCTTTGCTTCGTGTCATGTTTTGTGTGTTAATTTGTAATTTGCCCTGTTCTTAATAACACCACAGAACGCTTCATTCGAAATTTCATGTCCTTGGTCCTTTTTGAGCTTCGTTTTGTTTGTTAATTTGTAAACTGTCATGTTGTTAGTAACACCGCAGACAGTTACATTCTAACTTGTTTTCCTTTCGCTGTTAATTTGTAATTTGTCAGGTTCTGAGTAACTCCGCAGTCTGTTTTGTTCGTTCTATCCTTTCGCTGTTAAGTTTTTTTTTCTTGCTAACGCCACTGTCTGTTCGTTCTAGCTTTCTTCCTTTCCTTTCCGTCTCTCTGTCCATCGCTCTGTGCCCTGTCTGTTGCCGGCATGCTCAGGCGTGGAGGGGTCAGCGGTCAACGCTCTGGTCATCATGTCCAAACTGACCATGGGGGCGGGGTGGGCGGCCCTACTGATTGTAACGGTAGAAAACTTCCCCACTGTGGTCAGGTAAGATGTAGGGGGGTGGGGGTGGGGGTGGGGAAGGGCATGCGGGGTGCTGGGTGAGAGAGGAGGGTGGGGGGTTTTGTAGGGTGCTGGAGAGAGAGGGAGAGAGAGAGAGGGGGAGGGGGGGGGCCACTGACAATGATTGTTTTGTTTACGCTGCCATGATATTCTATACTTGTTCGTAAACCTTCCCACCGGTGCTATAGTCATCCATTTGTATTCATTCTACAAAATCATAAAATGATAGCTTAACAGACATATAGCGTGGTAGTTTTCTAACCACAACATCATAAAGGCCATTAAAAAGACATATTATTATCTGTATTATCATCATTATTATCATTAGAATGAATACTTACATAGCGCCTATTCTCGGCTAGAGACCAAACTCCAAGCGCTTTACAACCCCCACACTTGTTTACACAACGGGCTGCCTACCTGGGCAGTGCCGACTGAAGAGCTGCCAGCTAGCGCTTCATTCCGTCGTTTCCCGTGTCATCCAGTCCATATCATTCAATATCGTTCACTCAGTTTCCTTACGTCCTTCAATCTTTACATATTTTCCATACTTTTCAAATTTCGATATGAAAATTGACATCAAAAACAGACATAATTATGACGCGGTTGTTTCAAACTTCAATGTCATCAACGTCATCAAAAACAGATATATCTGACACGGTAGATTTCAAATTCCAACATAACTGACATCAAATGCAGACAAATGTCGTAGTTGTTGTCAGACTACAATATAATAAATGACACAAAAAAAACCTACACAGGACGTGGTCGTTTCAGACCAAAGCATGATGAAAGACATAAAACCAAACACATATTGCGGTTGTTTTCAAACTGCAACATAATAATGGACACACCCACACACCCACACACCCACACACTCACACCCACACACACCAGCACACACATACACACACACGCGCGCGCGCGCGCGCGCGTGCGCACGAACATGTACACACACACACACACACACACACACACACACACACACACACACATACACACACACACACTCACACACACACACACACACACACACACACACACACACACACACACACACACACACACACACACAACACACACACACACACACACACACACACACACACACACACACACACACACACACACACACACGCACATCGTGGTTCTTAACAGACTTCAATGTAATAAAAGACATTTTCTTCATTCGTTCATAACAGTGTAAACGTTGTTCTTCCTGGAATCTGTCTTGTGTGTGTGTGTGTGTGTGTGTGTGTGTGTGTGTGTGTGTGTGTGTGTGTGTGTGTGTGCGAGAGAGAGAGAGAGAGAGAGAGAGAGAGAGAGAGAGAGTGCGTGCGTGCGTGTATGTGTGTGTGTGTGTGTGTGTGTGTGTGTGTGTGTGTGTGTGTGTGTGTGTGCGCGTGCGCGCGCGCGCGCACGCGCGCGTGTGTGTGTGTGATAATAATAATGGTAATAATGATAATATGTGTGTATGCGGGCGCGCGCGTGTATGGATATGTGTGTGATTGCGTGCGTGCGTGCGTGCGTGTGTGTGTGTGTGTGTGTGTGTGTGTGTGTGTGTGTGTGTGTGTGTGTGTGTGTGTGTGTGTGTGCAGAAACATCGGTTATGGTAGCTGTAACATACCTGTGTGTGTGTGTGTGTGTGTGTGTGTGTGCGTGCGTGTGCGTGCGTGCGTGCGTGCGTGCGTGTGTGTGCGTGCGTGCGTGCGTGTGTGTGTGTGTGTGTGTGTGTGTGTGTGTGTGTGTGCAGAAATATCGGTTACGGTGGCTGTAACGTGGCTTCACGTGTCGGGGGTATAGTAGCTCCCCAGATGGTCTTCATGGTACGTGCATGGCTTCCTTCCTTCCTCAACCCTCAGACCTTCAACCTACTTTTGTTTCTGTCCGTCTTTCCCTCGCCTCTTTTTCAACCTTCATCCTACTTCTCTATTGCTATCTACTTACCTCCTTCGTCCACCCCTCTTTTCTCCCTCCCTCTGCCCTTCCTCAGAAGAAGAAGAAGAAGAGGAGGAGGAGGAGAAAGAGGAGGAACAACAACAACAACAAACAAGAGGAAGAGGAGGAAGAAAGAAGAGGACGAGGAGGACGGGGATGAAGGGAAAGAAGCAGATTTTGACTATTCAATATATCATCTCAAAATTAGATGTTCACGTTGACTTTGATGTCTTTGATCACACAGGTGTTACTGAGACTCATCCGATTTCCTTTTGTTCACAGTTCGACTCCCACCCGTCCATCCCCTGTGTTCACCTGTTCTGTATGTGATACAACTGACACCGGAGAGGATTTTCTTTTGGTAACAGTACGACTGTGTGTTCAGCTGTATTCTAGATGATGTAACAGACATCGACCCTGGAGGGGATTTTCTTTTCGTTACAGTGTAACCTTGTGTCTTCAGCTGTGTTCGAGATGATTCAAGTGACACAACACTGAGACACTTCGATTTCCTTTCGGTTGCAGTACGATTCTCACCTGTCCACCCCCTGTAGTATGATGACTCTGTGTTCAGTTGTGCTCCACAGGAGCTTGCTTTTGCTTACAGTACGACCTTGTGCGTTCAGCTGGGCTCTCCATGATACAGCAGACACTGTATCATTTCCTGTTGTCCACAGTATGACTCTCACCCATACATTCCCAATAGTATGACTCTGTCTTCAGCTGTGCACTAGATGATTTAACAC
>JADBJO010004374.1:110000-142500 GCA_016801955.1 Conus betulinus | reverse complement strand
GCCGACAGCGCCCTTGCCCACCGGGCTTACCGTCACCGTTATCACCAGCCCCACTGACGCCCTAAAATCATAGAACAGTCATCAGTCACAGCTCGGCGGCTCTTTTCAAGTACACTGCCCCATGACATCTCTCTCTCTCTCTCTCTCTCTCTCTCTCTCTCTCTCTCACACACACACACACACACACACACACACATTCGGTCTCATGACAATGTGTTGTGCATGCATGCTTGTGTGCGTGTGTGTGTTGTGAGTGTGTGCGTCCCTGAATGTGGGTGGGTGAATGGGTCGTGGTGGTGGTGGTGATGGTTGTGTGTGAGTGAACATGAGCACATGCATGCGCGTGTATGTGTGCGCACATGCGTATGTGAGAGAGAGAGAGAGAGTGAGTGAGAATGTGTGTGTGTGTGTGTGTGTGTGTGTGTGTGTGTGTGTGTGTGTGTGTGTGATTAGGTGCATGTGTGTGTGTGAGTGAGTAAGTGAGAGAGAGAGAGTGTGTGTGTGTTTCTGTGTGTGCATATGAGTGCACGTGACCACATGCATGGCGTGCATGTGTGCACGCATGCGTATGTGTGTGTGTGTGTGTGTGTGGACAGGTTTGAGTCTATGTACGCACCTAGCAAAGAAGAGAAATGGAAAACATTTCAGCCACGGCCCGGTCGGCCCCGCCGCAGCCCCGGCACCGGCAATCCACAGGCAGCAGTCAATGTCAAGTCGTCAAGAGGCCACCCACCGGAGGAGACACTGCACTGCTGCCGAGTCACTTCAGTGGTGTTCAGTGGCGCCTGTTCTGATCTAACATACGCAGGACACACCACCTACTAAGCCCCCTACTGACGACAATAATTGCTTAGTCGCGGAGCCGGCGTGAGTGAGCTCTCCCTCCGGAGGGCGCCACCACGTCCGTCCAACGACAGCCCCCATGGACCGCCGATACCGGTGACCCCGACGGAACCAAACCAAGGCCACAGACGTGGAGAGGACATCGAAACTGAGGTCACCATGAGAGCAGCAGGGCATCCACAGAATTTGAGACTTTTTTTTTTTTTTTTTTTTTTTTAATGCTGATCGATGAGAATGAGGATGATTATGATGATGATGCTACGGATTTCCATTTCGGTCTGAGACTACATGACAGGGCTGTACTCTACGCTTCCTTTCATAATATATCCCGGCGTCAACCAGGCCCGAGAGATACAGACACCTGCAGTGTTGGTCAGCAAATTTGAGCAACACTCTCAGAAACGCATCCATTAAGTGGATGAAACTCGACTGTGTGGTCCCAGTCTTCCCAACTGAGTCCCGCAGCAAACTCAACTCTGGGTAGGAGCCGGTCGGGGCAGAAAAACCCACAGACTTCTGATGGGATATGATGTATTTCTGTCAAAAATGTTTATCTGTGAGGTGTACTGGTTTTGCTCATAATGGACAGAGACCTCTGTATGTAAGAAAACTGAAGCACATTTACTTGTTTGGTTTTTACCCCCTCAAAGCAACTCCATCAATTTTGTGCAAAAAATGGTACATCTTACAAATTCAACAAAAACTCTTTAAAAGAAATTTAAATACTAATGTTAACGCAGCGCAAAACGAAAAAAAAAAAACGGACAAACAAATCACAAGACAAAACTCTTTAGTCTCTGCACTCAACAGCTTGGCAACATGTCATAGAATAAAGTGCACCAAAAGACATCAGAATTGAGACGTTGACTTCCTTTTTAAAGCATACAAACAAAGTAAGAATTTTTCCAAATTTTAACTCCATTTTTCTCAAAACAGGTATTTTCTAGATATAGTTCTTTTTTGCTCTGAGCCATCGAATTTTTGGTGGTGGGGGTGGTGATCGTGCTCTTCTTCTTCTTCTTCTTCTTCTCTGTAATCATCATCATCACCATCATCATCATCATCATCATCATCATCATCATCACCAACGTCATCATTACTATTTGACGAGGTCTAAAAACGTGCTTGGTAAGTGCAGCTGCAGCAGTAGCACTATCACCAGCATTGGTAGCAACAGCCGCAGAAGCAGCAGCAGTGGTCGGAGGAGCAACAATAGTAGCAGCTACAACAGCAGTAACATCAGCAACAGTGGTGGGCAGCGGCAGCAGCAGCAAAAGCTGTGGTGGTAACAGCAACCATAGCAGCAGTAGAAGTAGGGTAGCAGCAGCAGCAAAAGCTGTGGTGGTAACAGCAACCATAGCAGCAGTAGAAGTAGTGGTAGCAGCAGCAGCAGCAGCAGCAGTAGCTACAGCAGAAGCAGCAGCAAACACTAGTAGTAGTGTTATTGGTATCAGCAACATCAGCAGAAGCAGCAACAGCAGCAGCAGGAACATGAGTAGTGGTATTTATTGTTGTTGCTTCTGCTGCTGCTCCTGTAGCTGCTGCTGCTATTGCTGCTGTTGCTGTTGTTGTTGTTGTTGTTGTTGTTTTGGTACATTACAGATTTGAATGTTTCTGTGATACCAGTAACATATTCCGCAGGCAAGGCTTGACCCAACCTCTGTCTCTTTGTGACCCATGGACAGAGAGTGTTGGAGGTGATTTGTCCTCCATTCCCTCACCAGGAAACCTCCAACAAGACGGCGCATGTTCCACGACGATTCCGCCCCCCCCCCCCCTCCCTCCCTTCCACCCCCCCCCACCCCCTACCTCCTACACTTCCCTCCCACATGGAAGAGATGGTAAATTGCCTGGCTGCCTTGATGACTAGGGCGCAGACTGTCGACGCCATGGTGATGGTTGTGTTGACTGATGGCGTGACCAATATCACTGCTAGACCGGCCTGACCCGGTGAAAACCCTCCACAAGTCATCCTCCTGCAGGCTTACACCCCGGCGACTTTCTTTATGACTGTATATTTATATCATAATCGTTGTTGTTGTTGTTCTTGTTGTTTAAAAAGAAAAGTGGTTAGTTACCGCCAGAGATTACAGGACAAAACACAATGCATTTCGACCTCTTGGGTCTTCTTCAGGCAAAAACAAACCACATTTAGGACAATGAAAACGAAGAACGAGAAACCATTTATCTTCTCATATTCGGCGCAAAATGGCTGTTGGATGAAAACGAGGCCGTTAAGGAGGGGATCATGGGAGTTGAAAGAGTAATGATGACCATGATAATAATGGTAATAATGGCAATCATAGTGATAATAGTGGTGATGATACAAACGTTATATAATAAGAGGAGGGATACTGGTAAACTTTTTTTGTTATATTATTATTATTATTATCATCATCATCATCATTATTATTATTATTATTATAATGGCGGTGGTGGTGGTGCTTGTAGTGATGGTAGTGGTGGTGGGTGCAGTAGTGGTGGTGGGTGCAGTGCAGTAGTGGTGGTGGTGGTGTAGAGAAGCGGTAGTAGTAGAAGTAGCAGCAGCGGCGACGGCAGCAGCAGCAGTCGTGGTAGTAGTAGTACTAGCTGCAGTAGCGGTAATAATGGTGGTGATGGTTATGGTGATAGTAGTAGTAATGATAATAGCAGCAGCAGTAGCATCAGCATCGTTCGCATTGTTGTTATTGGCATTATTATCATCATCATCAACACGATTTTTGTTATTCTTGTTGCTGTTGTTGTTATTATTATTATCATTATTATGATCATCATTATGATCATCATCATCATCATTATCATTGTTATCATAATTGGTAGTAGTCATAGAAGTCGTCGTCGTCGTCGTCGTCGTCGTCGTCGTCGTCGTAGTAGTAGTAGTAGTAGTAGCAGTAGCAGTATTGTTATCATTATTACTATTCTTGTTAGTTTGTCATTATTAGCAGCAGCAGCTACACAATTATTACTATTACTGTTGGTAGCAGCAGCAGCAGCAGCAGTAGTAGTTTTTATTTTTATTATTATTATTGTTATTATTATTATTATTATAATCTTTCGATTTCATCATCATCATCATCATCATCATCATCATCATCATCATCTTCGTTGTCGTCGTCATCGTCGTCGTCGTCAACATCAGAATCGGCATCATCAACATCATTCTCATCATCATCATCATCAACACCACCACCGACAGCAACAACTCAACCACCATCACTACCATCATCATAACGTTACCCTTAGCAGTGAAGGCCGTTTCAGAACGATTTCACAAAATAATTCCCTACCAAGCGCCTAAGCTGTCAGTTCCACATCTCCCTCCCACCTCCCCCCCCCCCTTCCCATCCCCCCTCTCCACCTGAACACGACAGCTTTCAACCTCAACACAACACATCCACCTGTTTGTCACGTGTCACACTTCGATTCCTTAAACTTGTCATTCGAACAGTTTTTAAAAACTAAAAGAGCCTGGAGTTCGTCTCTGTCAAAAGATCACGTTTACTCCGCGACTGAATTTTGATGTGGTTGCCATGGAACAGGGATTGCAGTGAGAGGGAAAGATTACCCTCCGTGAGAGGAAAGTTCAGCACTGCTAAAGACTTGCACCAACATTGTCAATGGCTGAAAAGAAAACTGCACAAAATGAAGGGAGAAGATGATCACCTTCAGGAAATACAGAGGAAAAATAACATAAGAAAACAGCTTCCCTTCGTTTGGTTTTCATCTGGAATCATAGTGCGTGGAGGAGGGGGGGGGGGGGGGGGGGGGGGGGGCCGCGGAGAATGCCTGCTTCACAATAGAGAAGAAGGATGCCAGCTCTGGAATTAGGAAGAAGCTCAAAGGTTCGACAGATTGGAATCGTTCAAAAAATATGACTGCACTGCAAACAAAGCATCTATATAAACAATATATACTTTTTTCTTGCCATGCATCTATAAAGAAAATCATATATACTTTTTTCTTTGCCATGCTAGAATGTCAAAAGACATGATAGAGTATTAAATTTGTCATTCTTATCTCGCTTTATTTTTTTTTTTATTCAAAAATAGTGTCAAAGTGAGGTGACTGCAGGCAAAAATTGAAACAAATTTCAAACGACAAATCATAACTCTTCCACCTGACAAAGGGGACAAACACATTACAAGACAAAACGCGACGCGTTTCGACCTCTGAAGCTTTCTTCAGGCCAGCTAAACACACATTCAGGACAATGAAAACGAAGAACGAGCAGTCACTTATCTTCTCTAACTGAGCACAAAGTGCACGTTGCTTATTTAAAAGAAAAAAAAAAAGAAAAATATTTGAGCCTGATTCAACAATATGTTGTTTTTTTTTCAGCGGGCGTACAAAAAGTCAGTGAGAGGGTAGTTCTGAATAGCTGCACCGCCCTGGTGACTAGCACTGAAGACCGTGAGAGATTCTGTGGCCTGGCCTTTCGCCGCATCTACCAAGCAGGTTGCCCCAGTTCGGCGTGTGTGGCGGTGACCGCCATATCAGCGTGTGCATTGTGTCAGACACACACACATACAGCAGGCCATCTACCAATCTGGATCTCTGTTCTGTGCTCGGGTGAAACAGCTGTGCTTGCGTGGCTCCCCTTTCTGTCTTGTCCTGGGGGCTGGTCTTTGACAGGTAACACTGTTCCCAGCACATTCTGTTCATATGTGCAAAGAAATATATATATTGATTATTTTTTTTGTTTTAACATTGCAGCTGGAATAATGTGTGTACGTATGCTAGTATGTTACCATGTTCTGCTTACTTTGACTTGAATAGGAAAAATATTTTTGAAGAGAAATTATGATTAACCCGACAGACGAAAGTGGAAACAAATTACAAGACAAAACAGTTTGTTTGTCCCTTTCGTCTGGCCGATTAAATGTAATTTATCCCTAAAAAAAGTTGTTTCTATTTTCCGCCCACAGGCACCTCACTTTGAAACTAACTTTGAATAGGACAGCTTTCTAAAAATACAAACGTTGTTGTTGTGGTGGTGGTGGCTGTTGTTCTCGTCGTTGTTGTTGTTGTTGTTGCTGTTATTGGTTTTTGTTTCTTTGTTTTTATGGTACACCTCGCTGACATCAAATTACAATGGACTGCTGTTGACATTTGCTGATAGAGATGGGAGAGTTAAGTTAAAACAAATTGTTATCTAAACTGTTCGTGAAACTGCCACAGAATGTAGCTTTAAGTGATGCTGTGTACAAGTTCCTCAGTTAGGAAATACAGACATGGAAGTTACTAAAGCTAGAGGTAAACGTGTTTGTCATCTGGAATTCATTATGCTTGCTTGTTTCCATTCCTCTTAGTTCCAGTCACGCTGCTTGCAGCTGTGTCGATCGTATGATGGGGATGGAGGGGGGAGACGAGGGGAAGGACTGGGCATTACATCGTCAACATCGATCCCGTATATTTATATCTTGTTAGAAAAGTTGACGCCAATAAAGAAGCTTACTTCAAAATACTCAAACAAAATGCTCCCAAACTGTATTTATTCTTCCACAAAATCCTTGATCATAAGGACTGTTTGTGTCCTAGAAACTTAAAAAAAAAAAAAAAAAAAGAAAAAAAGAGAAAAAAAAACACACACATGTGAGGGAACCTCCGTGAGCAAGGTCTTCATGGAGACTGCTGTAAAGATAATTGTTAAAGCCCCCTACTGACGACAATAATTGCGTAGTCGCGGAGCTGGCGTGTGAGTTCTCCCTCCAGAAGGCGCCACCACATCCGTTCAACGACAGCGCCAGTGAACTTACTGATCCGAAGACCCCGACGGAATCAAACCGAGGCCATAAACATGGAGGACATCGAAACTGAGGTCACCATGAGAGAAGGGCGTGAAAGGCCATAGAATTTGAGGTATTTTTTTATGCGATGATGTGGACGATGAAGATGACGCTGCGGATTCCCATTCTGGTCTTAGACTGCATGGCAGGGCTGTACTCTACGCTTACTTTTTCACGATATAACCCGGCGTCAGCCAGGCCCGAAAGAGACAGACACCTGCAATGTCTGTCAGAAAATTATTTTGAGCAACACTTTCAGAGACGCATCCATCAAGTGGGTGAAACTCGGCTAGCTGTATGGTCCCCGTCTTCCCAGCAGAGCCCGCAGCGAACTCAACTATTGGTAGGAGCCGGTCGGGGCAGAAAAATCCCACATGGCTCTCTGATGGGAATCGAAACCACGACCTCCCAGCCGGAAGTCCGCGATGCTAACCGCTTCGCCACGGCGGCTGGTTCCCACCGTGTTTTGTTCCTTTGTATTTGTGCATATTTTCATCTCACGGTCCTGTTATTATGGCAGCTCACGTCTCCGATGATCGAATTGGGCATGCACATTCATTCCGGGCTGAGTTACAAGGGTGTTCAAGTTGTCACACACTTTGGTGTCAAATTCCGAGTTGTTGAACATGGCATTCTCTAAGTGTGACCGTTATTACACTACTCAATTTGTGTTTGGTTTTAGTCACATGGATTCGATACTCATGACAAAGAGTGCAATCTGTCCGGAATATCTGGATTGTAAATGGTACCTATTGAGTCAGTCGGTCATAATATGAATCGCCAGATAATATCAACTCAAATCAGGATCTAGTTGCAAAGTGAGGCGACTGCTGGCGGAAATCTAAACAAATCTGAAAAATTATTGCTAAAGCCTCCCCCCCCCCCCCCCCCCCCCCCCCCCCCCCCCCCCGCAAAAAAAAAAAAAAAAAAAAAAAAAAAAAAAAGTTGACAAATGAATCACAAGGCAAAACACGACGCGTGTCGACCTTTTAGGTTTTCAGGCGAGATACACAACACTCAAGACAACGAAAATGAACGAGCAATCACTTCTTGCTTGTTGATTCAACGCCGATCTTGCGCCGAACTGGATGAAGATAAGGGATTGATCGTTCATTTTCGTTGTCCTGAATGTTGTATATCTTGCCTGAAGAAGACATTAGTGGTCGACACGTGTCATGTTTTGTCTTGTGATTCGTTTGTCAACTTTTTTTTTTTTTTTTTTTTTGGGGGGGGGGGGGGGCGCAGCTTTAGCAATAATTTTTCAAATTTGTCAGAATCAGGCTTTACAGACGTAATCTTTTGTATGTTGAGACAAAAGCGGGTCTGATTCATTGAGGCGGACTTGTGTCTTTGGATGTAATGTTATGTTAATGTTAATGTGATTCTGGTCAACCAAAACGAGTCTGTGACGACTTGGACTTTTTTTTTGTCAGAAAATGTGCCAAGTGGAAACGTGGTTGGACACACAATGCACCCCTGTATCTAGGTCACAGCATACCGGTGTTCCAGACTGACGTTACAAGACAGGTTGGACAGGGTGGAGAACACGCGCAGTGTGTGACTATACTCCTGACTGCCACGAGCTTTGTTTACCTCCTGACACGAGTGTTGCTTAGCAGTGGTGTGCAGCTTAACCCAGGGCCTAACCCTACTATCAATGAAAAAATCGATGAAGAAATGAAAAAAGTAGAAAACAAACGGTTAAGCAAATTTTCCAGTTTGGAATCGCAAATGACCCAGGTGCTACAGGCGGTGAAGGCACGCAGTGATTCCCCGGCCACTCAAACTGAAGCAATCAAACGAATAGAGGATCAACACTCCCAGCTGTCAGACACCTTATCTGGGTTGTGCAAAGAGATGTCGCGGACACTAAACGAGTAGTACAGGAAAATCAGTCAGCAGTGAAACACCTAGATAAGAAGCAGGAAGACATGAATATGAAGATAGAAAGTCTAGAAGATAAAGTAGACCGCCTAGAAAGCTTCTCCAGAAGCAACAATGTCAAGCTATTTGGTATCCCAGACACAAGTGGAGTTGAAAAACTGTGTGGATAAGGTGAAACAGATCCCGGACACCTATGTACCTGAAGCAGACTGGGGCGATGACACAGTTGAACGTGCCCGCAGACTGGACAGACACAACCCATCAAACAACAACCCAAGGCCAGTGATCGCCAAGTTCCAGAGGTGGGGAGACGTGATGAAATTGATGACAAACCGAGATGCCAGAAGCAAGAAGCGGGAAGGCGGGTGCGAGCTACACAGGACGGACACGACGACAGACAGCAAAACTGAGAGAACTGAGAGAGGAGGGGAAGACAGGGTTCTATGTGAAGGGCCTGTTACACATCAGAGACCAACATGATCGACAATACAAGAGTTACACCACAGATACACACACGCAGACATGCACTCCTCAGAGCAGGTATTTCCCGTCCACATGCAACCCCATTACATCAGGAATCCCCACAGCAACTCACAATTCCTCCAATCAACAAGCAGGCATGCAGAATCAGACCACATAGCCACATGCAATTTACCCAGTGAACAAGCAAATTCTGACAAGCGAAACCCCCATCAGCCAATCAGCAACCGGGGTTCCCTGTCATCGAAACCCTGCCCCTTGCTGACCCAGGCACTAGCCAATCAGACAACGCTCATGCAAACCGCATTAGTGGTACAGCGATCAGCCAGGGAGGTGAAAAAAAATCAAGCAAGTAGGCACACACAGGCGAAAGAGAGAGGGGTGGGGGTGGGAGTGAGGGAGGTAGTTTCTCTCGCGCCGAGGGGGAGGTTTAACTTGTGATCTAGCGCTTCCACTCACAAAACAGGTTAGCCACACAAATACAGGAGACACACGCAAACAGCACATCCTGTGACACCCGTGAGAAAAAGAAATAGGAAAATGGCCAAGGTCTTTCCAACAAAACACACGGAAAACAGAAAAAAATGGACTAAGCCAACCTAATAATGATGCAACAAGAGATACAAGCAAACCAAAAGTGGTCTCGTTTATGTGTTGGAACATTGAAGGATTGTTGGGGAAAATGTCTGACCCAGGCTTTGTAAAATATATCATTTCTTTGATATGTGTTGTCTTTGTGAAACCTTCACATTAAAATCGTTCGACTTTTAACATTCATTTCAAGGATTTCATGGTTTTTCGTTGTCCAGCAGTTAACTTCACTCGCATGGGCAGGGCTTCAGAGGGTGTCGTTTTGCTGATTAAGATTTCTCTTTCAAATCTGTACAGTTTATTGATACAAAAATCGAGAGTGTTCCATGTGTTTGATTTTATAAAAGTCTGTTTCAGAGTGAAAAAGATATTTATTTTTTTTGTGTTTTATAACCATCCTGTAGATAGCCGTTTCTATATTGACGAAGATTATTCGTGTACACTTGAAATGTTAGAACAGTTTGTCCTAACACTACACGAGGAAGGTGATGATTTCCACTGTATTGTGTGTGTGTGTGTGTGTGTGTGTGTGTGGGGGGGGGGTGATCTAAATGCACGCATCGGAGAGTGGGGTTTAAGTACCGACTTTGATATTAGTATGGGCAGAAATGATGAAAATGTTTGTGAATGAAAATCACAATACTGTTATTAATGGTTTTGGTAAGTTGCTGATTGAATTTTGTAGTGTGTTCAGTTTAACTCCCTTAAACGGTTTGTATTATCAAAATTTTGACGGCGCTTTTACTTTCTACTCGGAAAGGAAATAGTGCTATTGATTTTTTTCTTGTGGTTGAAATGATTGATTATTGAAACTATGTAATGTGGTGGAATTGAATTGCATCACATGCCAATAGTAATGGAAATGAAATGTACAGAATGCAAAGTTACAGAGCCTGAACAGAAAATTGAATTTACAGAAAAGATCAAATGGGACCCGGACAAATTGCATGATTTTACAGGTTTTATGGCATTATATAGCACGAATGCTCTTCTAACAAATATAACAGAAGAAGTTGATCATGATGTTGAATCTAGTCTAGCAAAATTTACAAATTTGTTGAATGCTGGGGACAGCATGCGAAAGACTAATTGCATGGGGGTGGGGGGGGGGGGGGGGGGGGTGTCAAATAAATCTTTTTGTAGGTGGTATGATGCCGAGTGCCGACATTTAAAAACGTGATACCAGTCGAGCCCTAAACAGATATACACGTCTTATTAAAAATGAAGACCCAATTGCGTACAAACAGAGGAATACGGAGTGTAGGAATGAAAGATCTCTTTACCAAAGGAAATTAAGAGAAAAACGAAAGCAAATAGGCAAAGTGTCTATGACTCCTTGCTGCAAAGCAAAAACGATAGTAATAGATTTTGGAACATAGTTCGAAATTCTAGAAGAAAAAAAAAAAATTACCTCCCATTCCTATTGAACTATGGAAAGAACACTTTTAAAATATCCTAAGACAGCAAGCTGCAAATGACCAAACAATACCAGAAACAAGGCAAGACAATCTTGAGGAAGCTATACATGTACAAGAGCTTGATGAAGAAATTGCAGTCACTGAGATTAAGTTTGCTATGAGAGGTTTAAAATCTGGAAAGACTCCAGGCTTAGATGAATTAACGCCTGAGTTTTTCAAAGCAGCAGAAGCTAAAATATCACCTTTTTAACGAGACTGTTCAATAAAATATACAACAATAGTTATTTTTCCACAGAATGGACTCGCTCAGTTATCATACCACTATACGAAAAAGGGGACCAAAAAATCCAGGGAATTATAGGGGTATTTCATTATTAAATACCGTAAGCAAAATATTTACATCGACTTTGAACAGGAGAGTATTTAAATGGCTGAGAGACAGAAGGAAAAGTTTGCGAAGAAGAATAGGCAGTTTTTGTGAAGCTGGGTCCACTGTTGATCATATATACACATTGATGTCCATGATAAGTAACTGTTTAAATGGCAAACGCAGAAGTAAATTTTATGTTGCTTTCATAGATTACCAGAAGGCCTTCGATACCGTCGACAGAGATAAGCTCTGGGCAGTTTTACAAAAGATAAATATCTCTACAAAGATGCTTAATATTTTAAAGGGAATGTATAGCTCTGTAGGGCTTGTGTGAGGAGTGGGGGCAGAGTTGTCTGACTTTTTTGATTGCCCAGCCGGAGTGAGGCAGGGTTGTTTATTATCTCCCCTGATTCTTTCCTTGATTATAACTGATGTTGCTGATGCTGTCACTAGAAATGGGAAGCATGGGTACCAATTTCTACCGGGTTTACGTGAAGTTTTCTTATTGTTATTTGCAGATGATATAGCTTTACTTTTCTCCGTTCCCTCTAGACTTCAAAATCAGATAGAAACTTGCAGCAGGTGTCGTGTCAGATTTACTTGGGCTAACGGTAAATTTACAAAAAAGCAAGGATAATGGAATTCAGAAAAGGTGGGCACCTAAGTAAACATGAAAAATGGTATTACAAAGGGCAGGAAATAGAAGTCTCTACTAATAGCTGTAAATATCTAGGATTTACCTTAAAGACAAAATTGTCTATTCACTTACGGAGTTTGCAGGAAGAGCCAAAAGCTAAGTGATAGATATCATGAAAACTATGTGCAGCCTGGGTAATGTGGAGATGTCAATTTTCTTTAAATTATTTGATGCACAGGTGAAACCATTGATATCATATTCATCAGAAATATGGGGCCTCACACGTTTTAAAGCAATAGAACGCATGCATCTCTTTGCTTGTTAAAAAGTTCTTGGGAATTGGCAAAAAGACGCCAAACACTCTTGTTTATGGTGAGCTAGGGTAGATACCCTCTATTAATTGATAGAACTTTAGGGGCAGTTAAATACTGGTTCAAGATAATAAAAATGACGCCAAACCGAGTACCGAAACAAGCATACGAAAAAGAATTGAAAGAAGTTAGCAAATCCCCCAACTGGGGTTTAGACATAAAACATTGTTTTGACTCCTACGGATTTTCTGAAGTGTGGATAAATGGAGGAGTGGGAGATGAAAAGGCATTCTTATCAGTGTTTAGACAGAGAATGGTAGATTGTTTCAAACAGGACTGGCATAGTAAATTAGAAGGGAGTGATCGTTATACAGCCTACCGAGAGCCTTTAAATCACTGCATCAACCTGAGAAATACTTATATGATATCACAAATTACAAAATTCAGAAGGGCATTAGCAAAAGTCAGATAAGGTGTAAATGAGCTTCGAATAAATAAAAAGTATACCGATACTACGGCAATAACCACCTGCCCTTTTTGCAGTGAAGAAGAAACCGAAATACATTTTCTTCTGAAATGTCCAAGTTACTAAAAAAAAAAAAAAAAAAAAAAAAAACTATGAGAAAAATATATCATTCAAAACACTATAAAGATAGCTTTCCTGTCCAGATGAAAACACTGTTGCAAAACGAAAATGCTGTCATAATGAGAGATGTTGCTGTTTTGTACATCACGCTTTACGTTTAGACAGGACCGGTTGTAATGAAGTGTTATAAACCTAAGTGTTTACTTGTTATCGCCAAATGAGCACCCTTCTTTTGAATTTTTTTTATATATAAATCTCTCTCTCTATCAGGACAGGTGAACTGCAGATGGCAAATATGGAATAATCATATTCAATATATCGAACAATATCACGTTTGTCGAAATTGTACGAATATTCATTACATTCAGTGGTCTTTAAGATTTTAACTGGACATGTATCTGAGATTTTTGATTGCTGACTTTAGGCTTGCAGTTTCTGAAATAAAACCTCAATGCTGTTACTATAGACAAGGTAGATAATAAAAAAAAAAAATTAAGGTCAGCGTACTGTGTATGTAGGATAAAGAACAGCGGAAAGCGGTCGGTGGTTTGTTGCCGAGGTCTGGAAGATATTAATTAAGATAAGACAATCCGCGCCCTCATTGACACCCTGACCCACTTTGATTTTCTTGAGAAGTACACGTTTATGTGTGAGCATTGTGTGTCTCTTATCGAATGAACCAGTGAAATTTCTGAATAAAATCTTTGTTTTACACTCATACACAATTATATTAGTTCACCAGTACTGACAACACACACACACACACACACACACACACACACACACACACACACGTACACACTCGTCTAATATCACATAATGTTGTGAAAAGACGAAAAATGAAAGTACTACTACTGCTGCTGCTAACGCACACACATGCACACACATACCCACACATATACGGTGGGATGGGCGACCGAGTGAAAAAGGTGACGGGGATGAAGACTAGAGGGACGGTGTTGGACTGGTTGAGGACCGATGAAAGGTGGGTATTGGGGGGGACGGCCTGGGGAGGAGGGAAGGAACTGAGAGAGAGAGAGAGAGAGAGAGAGAGAGAGAGAGAGAGAGAGAGAGAGAGAGAGAGAGAGAGCGCAACAAAACGTTGCCTGGAAATAATATCGCACTAACAGACGTCATTCTGATGGACTTCAACATCCTCCCCCCCCCCCCCCCATCCCCCCCCCCCCCCCCCCCCCCCCTTCCCTTACACACACACCTCCACCCCGCCACTCCCTCCACAAGAAAAAAATCACTACGAGGGAGCAGAGTGCCAAGGTTTCAGTTTTCAAAGTGAGGTGACTGCGGGCAGAAACGAAACAAATGATAAAAGGAATTGAAACAAAATCCCGCCAGTTAACAGGGACAAACACACTATACAGGCAAAAACAACGTGTTTCGACCTCGTAGGTCTTCTTCAGGAATGATGTAACGAAAGATAGTCAGGACAACGAAAACGAAAAACGAGCAATCACTTGTATATCCTCTCGGCGGAAGATGGGCGGAAGATTCGGCGGAAGATGGGCGCTGAATGAAAACGAGGCCGTTGGGAAGAAGGACACTGCGAGTTGAAATAATAATAATAATAATAATAATATAATAATAATAACAATGATAATGATGATGATGATAATAATGATAATAAATAAAATCAATGAAGATGATGATGATGATGATGATGATGATGATGAAAAATGATAATGTTGATGATAAAAATGTTGAGAAAAAAAGAATGAAAAAGAGAATTACTAGCCATGGTATAGTTTAGTTTGTCAGTGATCAGTAAAGAGTTAAGCTGCCGCAACACCAGCCTTCTTAATGCTATAATTAGTGAGGATCATTGAGGAATTTCTGCACGAGTCATTGTCATCCCTTGCTCTGGGAGGCCAGTAAAGGCACAGCTACACACGACTGCGAATATGGAGGTCATCTAAAGTTCCACTCACTTGAGCTTTTATAGTCCCATGGACTGGAAGATCTTTAAGCCCCCACTGAACGTACCGTTTTAGTCCTATCATCTAGGAGGTCTTCAAGTCCTCACTATATGACCCATTTCAGTCCTATCAACTGGGAGATTCTTCTGGCCCTTGTACACGACCCATTTCAGTCCTATCATCATCGGTCCCTGTACATGACCCATTTCAGTCCTATCATCGGGAGATTCTTCTGGTCCCTGTACATGACCCATTTCAGTCCTATCATCTGGGAGATTCTTCTGGCCCCACTACATGACCCATTTCAGTCCTATGATCCAGGAGTTAAGGCCCCACTACATGATCCAGGATCCAGGTGGTTAAGGCCCCACTACACGACCCCCAATTCAGCCCTATGATCCAGGTGTTTAAGGCCCCACTACATGACCCAATTCAGCTCTATGATCCAGGAGCTTAAGGCCCCACTACATGACCCAGTTCAGCCGTATAATCATGGAGCTACAGCCCCAGTAATGACCTATTCAGCTCTATGATCTAGGTGGTTAAGGTCCCACATGACCCAATCTAGTCCTATGATCCAGGAAGATAAAACCCTGCTACAAATTTCATTTCACTTCAATGAATGGGTGGTCGTCAACACACCACTGCACGAGCCTTTTTAGGTAATTGGTTGCGAAGGTCCTTTAGGGCCCTGCCACACGAATGATTTCAATCCTTGTTTGCAGAGGCCCAATGTGGCCCCGCTACATGATCCATTTCAATACTGTCATTGACGTCTGTTGAGGCCCTGCCACACGACCCATGATGCTGTGGTCCATCCACTATGGCCCCGATACACGAGCTACCTCAACCCGTAGGGTCGAACCAGATGTCGAACAGATCATGTCACAACACATTCTCGTTGCACGTGCGTTTTCCTATAATTGTATCCATTCATTCTTCAGGGGAGATGGACAACGTCCAGAAGGAAGGCAGGCAGAACGGCAGGTCCCAGGCCCAGGTCACCAAGAGCTCCATGACGGACGGTGAGGACCTGAGACCCTGGTGGACCAGATCGGAGGCCATGGCCGCTTCCAGGTCTTCCTCTGGTCTGTAAGCTTCGGAAGCAAGGGTTGTGTAGCCGGTGTCTTCCTCTTCATGTCCTTTGCCGGAGCCACACCCGACTTCTGGTGCAGCCGTCTGACTTCCGGCGGGAACGGAAGTGACGTTGGAAGACAAGAGGAGGAAGAGGGCCGATGGGTGTGGCGGAGTGCTGAGGATCCGACGTTAAAAAACGTGTGATGTGAACGGGACGGCGTGTGAGGCGTTTGTCTTCGAGGATGATATGAATACTATTGTCACCACGGTGAGGTGTTTTTCGTCTGTGTGATTGCCTGTCTGTTCTCCGTCTGTCTGTTTCTGGGACTGACTCTGTCTTTCCGCTCCCTTTCTCTCTGTCTCTGTCCTCTCTCTCTCTCCCCTTCCGTCCTTCTCTCTCTCTCTCTCTCTCTCTCTCTCTCTCTCTCTCTCTCACACACACACACACACACACACACACACACACACACACACACACACACATACACACACTCCATATTTCGCACTTTCTCACTAGTCATGTAAATAAGCATTCTCATATATATAATAATACCATTCTACTAAGTTTAACTTACTTTCCCAAAATGATTATCAGTACTGTTTACAAGTCCTACTGTTTCAAGTTAAGTTGCTGTTGTTACTGGTGATTGGACGTACTGTGGCCGTACAGGCAAATTACTTCACGCAGTATATACACGTATGTGATAGACAGCGTAAATACCTTCTTTCTTTTTTACCATTTTAATGATTTTCTCCTTACTTTCCTTTTATCTTTTTGGCTTCTTTTTCTAATTATTCTTTGTCTGTCTGTCTGTCTGTCTGTCTGTCTGTCTGTCTGTCTGTCTGTCATCATTTCTTTTCTCTTTCTTTCTTTCTTTTTTTTTTTTCTTTAATTCCATTCACAACATCAATGCATCTTGAATCTCTCTCCCTCTCTCTCTCTCTCTCTCCTCTCTCTCTCTCTCTCTCTCTCTCTCTCTGTGTGTGTGTGTGTGTGTGTGTGTGTGTGTGTGTGTGTGTGTGTGTGTGTGTGTGTGTGTGATACTTGATCTGCGGAGATATCTTTAGAGTAAGGGAGGGACTTTAAATGAATCAATTGATGATGACATGACTGCGACCTCGTGGTTCTTCACATGTGACAACACAGCACTAACAATATACAGATATAGATCATTCCTCGACATCATCACTAACATTCATCTGATAACTGGTGAGAACCTCAACGACATGTGTCAGTGATAAGATCCGGACTATTCGACACCATCACTGTATAGTTATACTGATAACTGCAATGACTTCAGCTCATGGAAACTACGGAAGATGCAAGACTCATGGCTGAGCAACAAAGCTGAAGAGATACAAGGATGTGCTAACAGGCATGATATGAAGAACTTTTATGATGCTTTGAAAGAAATTTATGGACCTACATCATCAGGATCATCTCCCTTACTCAGCGCTGATGGAAACACGTTGACCATTGACAAGGAAAAGATCTTGGAACACAAGATGACTGAAGTGGTCCTTGTCGACTCAACGGACGAACGGAGAGTTATGCTGAAAACTGCAATGACTTCAGCGCAGGGAACAGATTGGTTTTATCCTGCCATAGCGGCAAAAGACGGTGGTTTTCGAAGAAAATACAGTACTTTGTCATAGTTGTCAATGGTGTGTGCCAACAAATGCATTTACATCGTTATTCCCTAGTGCAAGTATCGTAAGGTCTCCATTTTGTTCATATCTAAAAAAAACAAAAAAAAAAAACTGTCTTTGATTTGTGCATGTCTGACTCTGTCAGTGGTCCCTGGTGTGCGACCAGAAGTGGATGAGCACGACCATCACCTCCGTGCAAATGGTAGGGGTGTTGCTGGGGGCGCTGACAGCCGGACAGGTGGGCGACATATGGGGACGACGCAAGACCTGCATAGCAATGATCCTGGGTGGGGTATAGCCATGATCCTGGGTGAGTATACTCATGATCCTTGGTAGGTATAGTCATGATCCTGAGTGAGTATAGTCATGATCCTTGGTAGGTATAGTCATGATCCTGAGTGGGAATAGTCATGATCCTGGGTGGGTATAGCCATGATCCTGGGGGTATAGCCATGATCCTGGGTGGGTATAGTCATGATCCTTGGTAGGTATAGTCATGATCCTGAGTGGAAATAGCCATGATCCTGAGTGGGTATAGTCATGATCCTGGGTGGGTATAGCCATGATCCTGGGTGGGTATAGTCATGATCTTGGGTGGGTATAGTCATGATCCTGGGTGGGTATAGCCTTGATCCTGGGGTGGGTATAGCCCTGATCCTGGGTGGGTATAGTCATGATCCTGTGTGGGTATAGCCCTGATCCTGGGGTGGAATAACCATCATCCTGGGGCTTGTATAATCATAATGGCGGGTGTTTATAGCCATAGTCTTAAGAGCATAGAGCCATAAACCTGAGTGTTTAAAGCCATGATCCTGGGAGAAGACAGACCTCAGGATGATGTATAGCCATGATCCGCGGTAAATTCAGAGCACAGGATGGACAGGTGTGATGTTACAGCTGCACAGACATACAGGAAGAGTCAACTAGAAAACGACTTCCATCTACTCCTTAAACTATAGTACAACAGCTCTAAAAACAACAAAAGATGGTGGTGAGAAGAATGGTCATGGTGGTGGTGGTGATGGTGGTGGTGGTGGTGGTGGGTGTGATGATGGTAATGATGATGATGATGATGATGATGATCATGATGATGGTAGTGGTGGTAAAGTTAAGGATATCACCCTGTGTCAGAGGGACTAAATGTGTTGATAGTTTAAGCTTTCCTCAGTTTGTCCGATGCCTTTTATGACCTTAACCGTTCATACGTTTTGTCATCTATGTCATGCGAGCTGTTTTTCTGCATCTTATTTCCTGGGCGTTTTAACAGGTAGTTATGTCCATGCATCTCACTATCTGTGTGTGTTGACACAACACTATGTTTTCAATACGTCTGGCACCAGTTCTGATCTGAACATGTCCATGTCTCTCACTGTCTCTGTGTGTGTGTGGACAGGTCAGATTGTCTTCAGTCTGGCCAACGCCTTTTCCCCCAACTGGATTTTCTTCATAGTGACTCGCCTGGGGGCAGGGTTCAGTGCTGGAGGATACCTGGTGCCCTACTTCGCGCTCACCATGGAGTTCACCGACATCAGTGGAGGGCCGTGATGGGGGGCATCCCTGCCTGGCCCATCGGTATGTGTGTGTGTAGAGAGAGATGGTGAGGGTGGGGGTGCGGACGATCAGAGAGTATCCTGTTAGCGGAGAATTTGAGATTAGAAAAAAAAGAATCCTTATTAGCAAAGGAAGGGAAATAAACAAAATATGTTGGCGAAGACAGGAAAATATGAACGCATCTTGTTAGCGTAAGAAGGGGGATCAGAAAACATCCTGTTAGTGAAAGGGAGATAATAAGAAGAAACATTCCGTTAGTAAACAAAGTGAGATCAGATAACATTCTATCTCTGAAGGAAGGGAGATAGTAAGAAGCATTCTGTTTGTGGAGGAAGGGATATGATAAAAAAAAAAAAATTTCTATTAGTGAAGGAAGGACGAAAAAACAAAACATTCTGTTAGAGAAGGAAGGGCAGATCAGAAAACATTTTGTCTGTGAAGGGAGATAAAAAAAAAATCTGTTAGCGAAGTGACCTGTACTGATGAAGTTTTGTTATTATTAGCAAGACGAAGGAACACAATCAACCAATTTCAGCCAAATCTGATAATAAGATCTATTGTGACTCTAGAACGAACCCATTATAGCGTATGCCCCAGTACTGGACAAGGTTCAGCAAGAATATTATGGATTTGTCTGTTAGCATGTACTCTGTGTCTCACTGTTTACCAGTCGATAACTGTAAGCTGATCCTTTTCTCAGGGAATATTAAAAAAAATATTAAGTCATACACACGTCCACAGGTCTTAGTTTCTTTAGCATAGTTTAAAAAAAAAGTAGATTAGTACATTAGAGACAGCACTTTCAAGCTGTGACTATTATTACTTCCCAGGTGGTAGAATGATGTTGTCTCCAACTTATGAACTAACACTGTGTTATTCTAGGACCTGTTTGACCATGACTGAGCTCTGAGCTGTCCCCGCAGCTCTTCTACTTTTCTTTGGTTTCAATCCTGCATACAGTTTACGCTGTGGAGGTCTGAGTTGCCCCTGCGTGCATTTGTAGTTTTCTATTGCTCCAGACCTGCACACATATCACATGGTGGTCTGAGTTGTCCCTGTATGCATTTCTTTTTCTCTGTTGCTCCACACCTGCACGCACTTTACATGGTGGAGGTCTGCGTTTGTCTTGATGCTCTGCTAGTTCTCTGTACCTCCACTCCCGCACACAGTTTACATAACGGGTGCCTGAGCATAGAGATTACATAGCACGTGACGAATAAAAAAAAAAAACTGGATCGCATGCCACAGTCGACGGGCGTGTGGTGGTGGTGACATGGCTAAATACATGATCAAATACCAGCAAAGGCTGCATGCATAGCAACGGTTCTTTGGGACAGAGAGCAGCATGCATCTGTACGCAGACTCAGAGTTATGTTGTCAGAGGGTCTAGCTGAGGATAAGAAAGATAAGTGACCGCTCACCTTATTTATCTATAGTTAATGTATCAAGTGTATTGCAAAGCAACGAACTGAGACACGGTTAAATTGATACGAGCAAAAAGCTCACGTGACCCCACGAACACATGAACATTTGTGCGTACAGGCGCTCATACACACACGCACACACACACACACACACACACACACACACACACACACACACACACACACACACACACACACAAAAATAATGAATGTATGAGTTTGGGCGTGATGTGCATGCGCGAGCGCGCACGTGTGTGTGTGTGTGTGTGTGTGTGTGTGTGTGTGTGTGTGTGTGTGTGTGTGACAGGGGCAGGTCTGATGGCACTGGCAGCCTGGTTGCTACATGACTGGCAGTACCTTGGTGTGGCCATAGCTCTCTTCTGTCTGCCATTCCTTATCGCTTGGTGGTCAGTAACCCACCCTCACCCCCACCTCCACCCCACCACTAACGTACCAGCCATCCCATACCTTCTTTCTCACACACCTCCTCCTCCCGACGTACAAGCCAAAATCGTGAAACACCATGCAACTATTATCATCACACTGCACTAATCTCTGTTGAAATGGATTTTGTGTTTTATCGTTTGTTTATTTGGTTGGTTAGTTGGTTGATTTGATTGGTTTTGTTTACAAAGGTTTGGAGTTTTTTTTTTTTAACGATTATGATTTCACAAAAATGCACTGCACTGACATGGATATATATATATATATATATATATATATATGTATATATATATATATGTATATGTGTGTGTGTGTGTGTGTGTGTGTGTGTGTGTGTGTGTGTGTGTGTGTGTGTGTGTTGTTAGAGAGAATTTCTGTTTTTGATCATCTGAAAGCACAATAGCATACTTTTGTCTATGACCAATAACAAACGTGAACGCATTCTTTTTGTGTGTAACATTTGAGAGAGAGAGAGAGAGAGAGAGAGAGAGGGAGGGAGGGAGGGAGGGAGGGAGAGAGAATCAATACAAAAGAATATATGTCAGTTAAATACCCATCAAGAAAAAGGACACAAATGAACAATTATTGTAGCGGTAAAAAAAAAAGGAGGGGGGGGGGGGGGGGGGGGGGGGGTAAATGAACAAAACCGTTTGAGTTTTGTTTTGTTTTGTTTTTTTGTTTCATAACAATTATGATGAAAAACGGAAAGAAAGAATCCCAAGGCTCTGAGTGCTTTTCCACATTTTATCAGTATTCCGGCCTTGTACTTTTCAGACTCATATCTAAAGTTTCGAATGCAAGTAAATGCACAAAATGCCAACAACTCATTCCTTTCTTCCCTACAGGTGTGCAAGTACGTAATTCATCTTCCGAATCTAAAAGGCTATTGATTTATGTGTTCAATATTTTGGGTTTTTTTTTTTTTTTTTTTGCGAGCAAATATGAAGGTAGTAAAAGGCGTCCAAGTAGATAGGAATACGTCTTTAGTGTGATTACTAGCTCACTGAGACTAATCAGGCTCTAAGTCTGACAGGGTTTCCACATAAATTTCCACAGGCCTCTGCCAAATCTCGTCTACCAGACAGTCCTTCCAAACGTTCCTTATATGGTTGGTCACTCATTTCCTTTTTTTCTTTTTCAAGAGATATTTATTCAAACTGAAATTGTGCGACATAGCAAAGTACAACATGAAAAGTGATATTTCTCATAATATTAGGGAAAAAAGGTGGCAAACAAATCTAAACAAGAATTTTGAAGAGAACCAGTAAAAAGGAAGCCAAGAAAATAACAGCAACAGCGAGCACACAGAGAAGTCAAATTATGCAGACAGACAGGCTGACAGACTGACAGAATGTCGACAAATAGATGAAAAGGCAGGTATATGTAGACGTTTTTTTTTCCCAGTCAATTCAATTACATGGGATAGAAACAAACGAGGGTGGGTTTGAAACATAGAAATGTCTACTTTGGGCCTGAAACCGGTCACTCATTTACTTGTTCAGCCCTCAACCAATGAAATTGTGGCTTCGTGACGTAACGGATGTGACTCATGCACATGAATTTCTCTTCCATGCAGTTGCCGCCACTTTTGTGATAGTGACCTTTGACACATGACCAGCCGTGTCCCCAGGTTCATGCCGGAAAGCGTGCGCTGGCTGGTGGTCCACAACCGCGTGGAAGAAGCGCAGGCCATCCTGCAGAGAGCGGCCCGATGGAATGGAACCCAGGCCCCCGACGTGGCGGTGACCCGCAGGCTGGCAGTGGCCGAAATGACCAAGGCCAGGAGGCAGAGACTGTACACCTTCAGGGACCTCTTCCGGACCAACGACATGGTGCTCAGAACTTCCCTGCTGTTCTTTATCTGGTGGGTGCTTGTTATCTTTTTGTGTATCCATCTCTCTCTCTCTCTCTCTCTCTCTCTCTCTCTCTCTCTCTCTCTCTCGCTTTTTTTTAAACAGTAATTCTTCATACTGGTGGAATTTTGTGTCTATTCTCTGGCCCCTGTAGGTTTTGTATTTTACATTGCCGCGTTTTGGATTCTAGACAAACATGAGTCTAGAATCTTATTCAAAATTGTTATTTTACCCTTTACTAAGGGCTCAATTTTTTTTTTTTAGACATTGTGTTTGCAGGAAGATTTTCTCGATTTTGAAAAAAAAAAAATTCGCTGATATGGAAGCATTTCTCACCCAAGTGTAACCAGGATCTAGTAGCTTGTCTGGTGATCTCATCACTGAGCGAAACAGCTGTCGATTGCCGGTCCCGATGACCTCCCGTTGGAGGAATAACACAAGTATCGAAAGCACTCCCTTGAACACGGGTCTGTCTGTTTAAGCTATACGTTTAACCAAGGATTCTAATGTTTGCTCCACACACTGTTATGAAACTGAAGGTGTGTGGGCAAAGGTGTTGGTGTCCTTTCTACTTTTGCCATGACCCGTGTCAATCTGTACGGCCTTGAAGTTTGTGGAGTTGTTGCCAGTGTTTTAGACTGGGATGGGTTTTTTTCAGAGTAATTTCTGACTTCGTTGATTTCTATCCGTAGTGACTGGCTACTAAAGGCTGTGTCATTTATATACTACCCTTTTTATGTGTGTGTGTGTGTGTGTGTGTGTGTGTGTGTGTGACAGAAAGAAGAGAGAGAGAGAGAGAGAGAATATTGGGGGGGGGGGGAGCTGTGCAAGTATCTCTTTATCTATTTGTGTCAGTAATTTGTTATCTTGACACAGAAATGAAAGTAATCTATACTTTTTGTATCAATGAAATGAAATTGATGTCACAGTAGTGCATGTGTGTGTGTGTGTGTGTGTGTGTGTGTGTGTGTGAAGGTCGAGGGTGAGTAGTATGCACGCTTAGACACACACACACACACACACACACACACACACACACACGCATGCACGCGCACACACACACACACACGCATGCACGCACACACACACATACACACACACACACACACACACACACACACACACACACACACACACACACACTGAAGAAATATCCGGGTTCAGGTTTTCCAGTGGTGCGGTGTATTACTTCCTGGCCTTTGGAGCAGAGAATTTGTCAGGCAACCTGTACTTCAACATCTTCCTCCTGGCTATAGTGGAAGCCCCCGCCCAGATCCTCTCCGCCTACCTCAACAACAAGTGAGGAGGTGGCAGTACCTGCCCATGATGTAGTTTCCACATCTATGACCAAAAAATAGATAAGCAAATAAGCACAGCGTGAAGAGATATGTAATTTCCTTTTGATAGATTTTAAAATTTTTTTTAAGTGTGTTCATCTTCTCTGTTCCATGTCACTGCAGTGGCACTGCACCCACGCCGCTTATTCTGACTCCATGTTCACAGCCTCAGCCCAGCCCCTCCCGCCGCAACCCCTGGCATCAGCAATCCACAGGGAGCAGTCAGTGTCAAGTCGTCGAGAGGCAACCCACCAGAGGAGACACTGCACAGCTGCCAAGTCACTTCGTGTGGTGTTCGGTGGCGCCTGCTCTGATTCAACATACGCAGGACACCACCAACTACGCCCCATACGCGGCATGAGTGAGCTCTCTCTCCAGAGGACGCCGCCATGTCCGTCCAACGACAGTCCCCATGAATTTGCCGATACCGGTGACCCCGACGGAATCAAACCGAGGCCATAGACGTGGACAGGATATCGAAACTGAGACCATCATGACAGTAGGGCATGAAGAGCCACAGAGTTCGAGACTTTTTTTTAAGATGCTGATCGACGAGAATGTGGATGATGAAGATGAGGGTACGGATTTCCATTCCGGTCCGAGACTGCATGGTAGGTCTGTGCTTTACAGTTACTTATATTTCCCGACGTCAGCCGGGCCCGAGAGATACAGACACATGCAGTATTGGTCAACACTCTCAGTTTCGCATCCATTCAGTGGATGAGGTATGTAATTTGATTGTCTGTGATCAAAGCGGCGTCAACGACAGGATCAGTGCACCATCCCGCAGTGTTCTTCTTCCATGTTCATGATAAATTAAAGCGAGGAAAAAAGTGCTAGGATGAGAGTACAGCTCAATTACGTCATTTCCATACCTATGATTGAATTTTACATTAACAACAGGTGAAACAATGATAATACCAGCCCACTATGTGGTTTCCATGTGTATGATCACAGTAACAGCCCACAATGTTGCATTCGTCTTTGGGATCGAAGCAAAATAAATAGGTGACGAAAAACAGTGTCACACTCAGTATTGGGTTTCCATATTTATGATCAAAACAAATCAACAGTCGATAAAATGTGCGTGTACCAGTATGTTATTTCTGTATTTATGGTCAAAGCAAAATCAGTGGTTGATGTAAAAAAAAATGCGAGGACCAGTATGTTAGTTCTGTATTTATGATCAAAGCTACATAATGTAAAAAAAAAACATGCAAAAAGATGACCGAGCCAATCCACTATGAATGTTCACACAATTCAAGCCACAGGTGGTTTATCCAGAAGCCCATCTCTGAGGTGCTGTCATCTCCCAAGAAATAGGATACCCAGAGGGCTCACGCCTCCTAGAATGTCAGTAGATGAAGAACTGACTGTGTGGCTTGCTGCTGACTTTGTGGGATGTGTCTTCAGAATCGGCAGGAGATGGACCGCAGTGCTGTCCTATGCTGGTGCCGGCCTGTGTGCCATCATTGTCATCATTCTGATTCACACAGGTGAGTTACTCTTTTTGACGTTATTGTCATCACTCTGATTCACACAGGTGAGTCACTCGTTTTGATGTTATTGTCATCATTCTGATTCACACAGGTGAGTCATTCTTTTTGATGTTATTGTCATTACTCTGATTAATACAGGCGAGTTGTCGGTCTGATCCATATAGCTCAGTCACTGTACGTGATATCATTGTCATCGTTCTCATTCTCACAGGTCAGTCATCATTCTGATTCATACAGGCGAGTCGTCAGTCTGATTCGTACAGCTGAGTCATCGTTCTGATTTATACTGGTGAGCCATCGTCCTGATTCATACAGACAAGTCATATTTCTGATTCATACAGGTGAGTCACTGTATGGGATGTTCACGTGGTCATTCTGATTCATACAGTTAAGTCACTGTGTTTGATTTTAATGTCATCACTCTAATTCGTACAAGTGAGTCACTGTGCTTGATATTAATGTCATCATTCTGTTCGTTCTGATTCATACAAGTGAGTCACTATGTTTGATGTTAATGTCATCGTTCTGATTCATACAGGTCAGTCACTGTGTTTGATGTTAGTGTGATCATTCTGATTCATACAGGTGAGTCAACATTCTTATTCATACATGTGAGTCATTATTCTGTTTTATACAGGTGAGTCATCATTCAGATTCATACAGGTGAGTCACTGTGTTTGATATCAATGTCATCATTTTGATTCATGCAAGTCACTGTGAATCACTGCATCTGATAACATGTGATCGAGCATTCATGCAGGTGTGATCATTCTAATTCATACAGGTGAGTCATTATTCTGATTCATACAGGTGATTCGTCGTTCTGATTCATACAGGCGATTCATCGTTCTGATTCATACAGGTGGATATCACTGTGTTTGCTATTAACGTCATCGTTTGATTCATACAGGTGAATCACTATGTTTGATGTTAATGTGATCATTTTGTTTTCATACAGGTGAGTCACTCTGTTTGATATTAAATGTGATCGTTCGGGTTCATAGAGTTGCGTCACTCTATTTGATGTTCATGTCACCGTTCTGATTCATACAGGTACGTCACTCTATCTGTTTTACATTGTTGTAATCATGTTGATTTATACCAGTAAATCACATTGTCTGACATGGTTCAAAGTCACACAAGCAATTGCCACTGTTTGACATTTCTCTGGTCATTCTTATTCATAGAGGTACGTCAGTCCGGCAACCACTGTCATAGTATACGCATACTCACATGAACACGTACAAAGAAGGACAAGTTGAAATGTGCATTCGTTCGTTCGTCCATTCATTTTAATGGTATTTCTTTTTTTTTTACTTTTCTTTCTTTTCTTTCTTTCCTTCTGCCTTCATTCCTTTCTGTCTTCCTGTCATTCTTCCTTCCTTCCTTCCTTCCTTCCTTCCTTTTCTTTCTTTCTGACTGTCTTCCTTTCTTTCTTTCTTCTGTTTGTCTGTCTGCCTGCCTTTCTTTTTTTTCTGTTTTTCTTTCTCTCTCTCTCTCTCTCTCTCTCTCTCTCTCTCTCTCTCTCTCTCTCTCTTCTCTCTCTCTCTCTCTTTTCATTCTTTCTTTATTTATTTATTTCTTTCTCTCTCTCTCTCTCTCTCTCTCTCTCTCTCTCTCTCTCTCACTCTCTCTCTCTCTCTCTTTCTTTCTTTTTCTATCTTTCTTTTTGTCTGTCTGTCTGTCTTTCTTTCTGTCACCTGTGCTCTGTCTGTTGCGGCATGGTCAGGCGTGGAGGGGTCAGCAGTGAACGCCGTGGTCATCATGTCCAAACTGGCAATGGGCGGGGGCTGGGCAGCGGTGCTGGTGTATTCAGCCGAAAAAAATTTCCCCACCGTCGTCAGGTAAGGGATCAGACTTCCCCTGACACCGCGACGTCATGCCTAGGACACTCTTCACCTCAGACCGTGACGTCATACCTATGGCATTTTTCTCTTGAAGCAGGACGTCCTGCACATGACGTCACAAAGCCATACCAATGACATTGTTCCCCTGACACCAGGATGTTATACCTGTCACGTTATATTCCTCACACCAGGATGTCATACCTGTGACGTTATATAACTCACACCAAGATGTCATACCTGTGACGTTATATAACTCACACCAAGATATCATACCTGTGACGTCATATTCCTCACACCAGGACGTCACACCTGAGACGTTATATTCCTCACACCAGGACGTCACACCTGAGACATTATATTTCTGAAACGAGGACGTCATACCTGTGATGTGATATTCCTGACACCAGGACGTCAACGTGCCCGTAACAAACGTCCACCTTGTCATAGATCTCCACTGTCACTGTCTTTATCATCATTCGTGCATAGCAGGGAGGGTGACGTCACTGATAAATCTTTCTTTGCGCCCATCCTTAGCAATCCATTTTGCTTCTGTCACTACTTCCTTCAACTGTCCCCTGTAGAATGGGTCTTGGACAGGGAGCCATGGAAAGATACATGTCTACCTTCTACTATACCCTATACAATGGTCTTGGACAGGGAGTCATGGGGAGATATTATGTCTACCCTCTGCTGAGAAATTCTGAACTGTCAGCCTAAAGTAATGGTGGTATACCCTGTATGAGATGGAGAGAATAGTACCACTTCCACCCCGACTTTGTCTTTTGGGCTACGTCCTTCGCATGAGATTTGGAGTGACGACATTTGCAATCCGACCTTGCCCTTTTGGTTACGTCCCTTGCATAAGATCTGGTGAGTGACGATATTTGCAATCTGACCTTGTCCTTTTGGCTACGTTCTTTACATGAGATTCGGAGAGTAACGTCACTTTGCTCCCTAACCTTGTCCTTTGGGTGATGTCCCCTGTATGAGATGTGGAGAATTACGTCTCTTGCTTTTCTCCTTCAAAGCCTTTTTTCCTCCAGATTTGCTGAAATTGTCCAATTCCGGTATTCATACAGGCACCTGGATGACGATCAAAATTTGCCTATCCAAAACGACGGCTAGAGGACATAAAAAGCCGACAAGTGACATAGTTGTCCACAACTCGTTCAGTTTACTACTGCACAGACGTCGAGTTGTTGCAGGATGTTTTGGATTGTTTGCCATCTGTAAAACATCATAGACATTGGTTTAAATAACTTTTATTTCAATAAAACAAATGAACAGAATACATTCATAATTGACAGGACAAATGAGCAACAACAAGCCCTAGGCTCATATTTGACTGATACACAGCAACATGTAGTCTTCAAAGAACAATCCATTTAGATAAGACGAAAATGTATGACCATTCTAGTGCCATGCAGTTTTTCTGAAAAGAAATGGGGTCAGATTTTAAAAAAATTATTCCATAAATGGCAGTGTAAATGTCGGTGTTCCTGGCATTTAAAGCTTTTTCTTATTATTGAATATTGTTCTGAAATGCAGCAGAAAAGGCCTATCTGTCATGAAAGCAGTGGCAGCTAAAGGCATTGAAGAACGCCATCTCTACCGACTGTATCACGCACTTGTACTCAGTGTAATTGATTATGGATTCGGGCAACAGTATCCAACAGCAACCTTCTCAAATTGGAAAGAATTCAAAATGAAGCAATATGATTGATCCTGGGAACCACGAAGGACGCACCAGTTGAAACTATGTGATACCTGCTCGACTTTTCTTCAATGCAGACAAGACACACGCTAAACAGGTGAAGGCATATTTCAGAGCACTTGAGAATTCCCAAACCCACTTCATGCGGCGGTCAAGGAAACAAAAGGCACTCGGCTAGGACGTGGAAATCATGGATGGGACAGGTAGAAGACAGTATACAGCTTGTGTGGCAGTTAGCAGAACTCAAAGAAACCAAGGAATGGAAGTATCCAGATCAATTGAAACACCTTTACCAAACTGCCATCGCTCCAGAACTTGGAAGACATTGTTGCGAATGGCCAAAAGGAAAAACCAACACAGAAATTCAGATGCAGGTAGAAGACCTTTGCACAAAAGATGATGTTTGTAATATACACTGACGGTTCTGTCACCAAAGGTGAGTCAGGCTGGGGATACACAGTGAAGCTAACTAGCTGAACTATCCAGGAAGACATCGGTGCGCACAGTTTAACAACTTCAAGTCTAACAATGGAGGTAGAAGCAGTGACACAGGCACTCCACTGGCTTTCATCCACAGCCAGTTTCAAACTCAACAAGCCATGATACTGACTGATTTCATGAACCTACATCAGAAAGTGACATTGAAATGGGAAGCCCTGCTTGTAATGAACCAATGCGCAGCCGTCCATTGGAGAGACTCATATGGATCCACTGCCCTGGACATGCTGGAGTTAAAAAAACGAGAAAGCAGACGTCTGAAGAATCACTTAAGCAAACTAGAGCAAGCCACTATACCATGGACCATCTTTCAGATCTAAACATCAAGAGAAGTGGCCGCACATCCAGACTCAAGGGAAGAGCAAGAAACATCACCAACCAACCAAACATTGGAATAATCTCAAGGCCAACATTGCGAAGACTCCTAGAGAATGGGGAAAAACTCATACTGGACTTCTCCAATAACAGACACAAATGATCAAACACATGTCAACTGAGATAAGCCTATGAATCTCTCAGGGCCTTCTGTGCATTCTGTCGACGTGTGCGCTCTGGTGTGTGTTCATCAGTGGGTTGATGCCAGCGTGTTAATTAGAGAGTCCACAAATGTGAGTGTGCAAGCGTTGGTGTGTGTGTAAGTGTGTGTGTGTGTGAGAGAGTGAGTGTGTGTGTGCGTGTGTGTGTGTGGGGGGGGGGGGGGGGGGGGGGGGGCGGAGGGGGTATGTGTATGAGGGGGAGGAGTTGTTCTTATTGTTATGTGTGTGTGTGTGTGTGTGTGTGTGTGTGTGTGTGTGTGTGTGTGTGTGTGTGTGTGTCTGTGTCTGTGTCTGTCTGCGTGCGTGCACGTCCATATGGTCTTGCTCTTGATCCTAAAGTCATCTTCGAAACATTCACGCACGCAGTCACTGCACACATACACACACACACACACAAACGCGCGCGCGCGCGCGCGCGCACGCACATGCACACACATACACACACACGCGCGCGCGCGCGCGCGCGCGCGCTCAAACATATGCGCGTACGTCCGCTCGCTCCTACACACATATATACACACACATGCGCGCATGAGAACGTCCACATGCACACGCGTGTGCACATACACGCATATACAAAAAACGCACAAATGCATATACACACGCACATGCTTACACGCCCACATACAAAGGCACACACACACACACACACACACACACACACACACACACACATATATATATATATATATATATATATATATATATATATATATATATATATATATACATATACACACATGCACATGCACACACGCACACACACCAGCACACACACACACACACACACACACACACACACACACACACACACACACACACACACACACACACACACACATGCGCGCACGCACACACATGGGCCCGTGCCCACACATTCAGAGACACACACACACACACACGCACACGCGCGCGCGCGCGCGCGCGCGCGCGCGCGTACATTCACTACACACATAAAAAAAAGACAGCCAATGTTTGGGTAGGCGCTCAAGGTCTGACCAGCGAATTAGGCCAATGCGTAGGTCAGATATCTGGTAAGTCGCAGCCACGAGATCCTCTTCTTCAATTTTCTCATCTTAGTTGTTAATTCATTTATCCATCAGCTTAAAATCATGCCTGGTGTGGTCTCAAAACTTAGCGGATGTGGTGTAGCGTATATGGACTAGTCGGCGTACGCCGTGACGCCTCCTTGATGAAACTGAAACTGAAACTTATTGTTAATCTGTGTGTGTGTGTGTGTGTGTGTGTGTGTGTGTGTGTGTGTGTGTGTGTGTGTGCATGCAGAAATATAGGTTACGGTGGATGTAACATGGCTTCACGTGTCGGGGCGATAGTGGCCCCCCAGATGGTCTTCATGGTACGTGGCTTCCTTCCTCAAACCTCACAGACTGCCTGCTGCCTTTCTTTTGTGTGGTTTTGTTCATTCATTCGTTTATATGTGTTTTTTTTTTATACATTTATTTACTTACTTCCCTTATCCCACAGTCCCGCTGTCCTCCCCCCTTCTCCGTTGTTCTTTTCCTTTCTTCTTTATCCTCTCCTCTGTGGGTTTCTTCCTTCCTTCCTTTCCCCCCTACGTCATTTCTTATTCATTTTGTTTCTTCCTTTCTCCCTTCCTTTCGTTCCTTTTGTTTCTTCTTTGCACTCTGTCTTTCGTTATATTTCCTCTGCCTCTTTGCTTTTGGTTTCTTCGTCCTTCTCTTCATTCCACCTGCTCTTCTTCCCTCCTTTTATTTCTTCCTCTCTCCCCTTCCTCTAGTCATATTCTGTTCTTACTGCTTTAAGTTCTTCCTCCCTCCGTTCCTCTTACCATTTTCCTCTTCCTCCCTCCCTTCCTCTTACCATTTTCTCTTCCTCCCTCCCTTCCTGTTACCATTTCCTCTTCCTCCCTCCCTTCCTCTTACCATTTCCTCTCCTCTTCCTCCCTCCCTTCCTCTTAGCATTCTCTCTTCCTCCCTCCCTTCCTCTTACCATTTCCTCTTCCCTCCCTCCCTTCCTCTTACCATTTCCTCTTCCTCCTCCCCCCTCCTCTTAGCATTCTCTCTTCCTCCCTCCTTTCCTCTTACCATTTCTCTTCCTCCTTTCCTCTTACCATTTTCTTTACCTCTCTCCTTTCCTCTTACCATTTTCTTTACCTCTCTCCTTTCCTCTTACCATTTTCTTTACCTCTCTCCTTTCCTCTTACCATTTTCTTTTCCTCCCTTCCTCTCTTTTCTTCAACACCCCCCTTACT
>JADBJO010004374.1:102500-107500 GCA_016801955.1 Conus betulinus | reverse complement strand
TTCCGTTATATCCAAGGTTAGATGTGTGTGTGTGTGTGTGTGTGTGTGTGTGTGTGTGTGTGTGTGTGTGTGTGTGTGTGTGTGCGAGTGCGCTCGCGCGCGCGCAGGAGAGAGAGAGAGAGAGAGAGAGAGAGAGAGAGAGAGAGAGAGAGAGAGAGAGAATATGAATGTAAATCATCTTGCAGAATAGAGACTTAATAGTCTATTGCATATAATTTTGCACATGATTTCGTCGTCGCTGATTCACGATCTTATTTCATTGTTTGACCATGAACTTTAAGCATATCTAAGCCTTGCATTTTGAGAGGAAAAACTCATCCGCTGTGATCAACTTTACGTTGTTTCTGCAACTTTGAATTTTCTTCATTCTTGCAGTAATTATGAAAACAATGAAAAAAGAAAGTATATGTGTAGCTGTTTGGTAAGATCGATGCTTTCTTGTTCTGACAATCTTGAGTATTGTTTTATACCTATATTGATTGTGAAATTTCAAAATCAGCGCATCGATCAGGAGCTGGCGGTGTCTTCTCTGTCCCTCTCTCTTTCTCTCTGTCTCTCTCTCTCGTGCGCGCGCGTGCGCGCGTGTGTACATGTGTGTGTGTGTGTTGTGTGTGTGTGTGTGTGTGTGTGTGTGTGTGTGTGTGTGTGTGTGTGTGTGTGTGTGTGTGTGTGTGTGTGTGTTTCCTGCTACCTCCTGACCTCTTGTCATTATGTCGTTATGGTTGTATTCTTATGCGACTCTCTCTCTCGACTCTCTCTCTCTCTCTCTCTCTCTCTCTCTCTCTCTCTCTCTCTCTCTCTCTCTCTCTCTCACGGTTCTGCTGGAATGACTTGATTTATTATCTATATGTCATCCCCCCTCTACGCGTGGTGACTGGGCTATCATTATGCACCCCCTCCCCCCCCCCCCCCCCCCCCCCCCCCCACACACACACACACATACACACACCCATTTGTGCTCATTTTCATTTTTTTTCCCTGGTGCTTCAAAATCGATTGCCTTGCGTCTCCTTGGAATTTTTTGTTTGTCAGATTGTTCTAAACATGCTCTTTCCCGCACCCACTCTCGCCTCTTTTTCCCTGTCTCCCTCTCGCTCTCTGTCGCCCTTCCCTGCACTCCTTTCGCTCCTGCGTCTCTCTCTCTCTCTCTCTCTTCTCTCTCTCTCTCTCTCTCTCTCTCTCTCTCTCTCTCTCTCTCTCTCTCTTCTCTTTTCTCTTTTCCGCGCCCATCCCTGCACTCCTTTTTCCTCCTCGCCTCTCTCTCTCTCTCTCCTTCTCTCCTCTCTCTCTCTCTCTCTCTCTCTCTCTCTCTCTCTCTCTCTCTTCTCATTTTACTTTTTTTTTTTTTTTCCGTATCGTATTGTAGTTCTAGTCACTTTTTGCATGCTTGTTTTGTTGCCTTATTTTGCATTGTTGACCCTACTCAGGGCGAGGACTGGATGCAAAAAAAAAAAAGCGCATCATCAATGCGTTCTCTATTATCCTCGTAATAAAAGAATTTTGTCTTGTCTTGTCTCTCTCTGTATGTGTGTGCATATGTGTGTGTGTGTGTGTGTGTGTGTGTGTGTGTGTGTGTGTGTGTGTGTGTGTGTGCGCGCGTGCGGGATGTGAGAGAGAGAGGGATGGAGAGAGAGAGAGAGAGAGAGAGAGAGAGAGAGAGAGAGTTACTCATCTACACACACATACTCGCTCACCTACACACACTCACACACCTACATACATTATACTTACGCGACTGACCATGCTTGGGTTATTGAAGAGCAGAGCTGACCACTCTGACTCTTGACACTTTTTTGACCCCCCTTGCATCCTTAACTGAATCCTCAAGCATAGGTTCAAATACTCTCCCCTACATCTTATACTGTTTACATTATAATTTTTTTTTCAGCAGCAACTTGTTTTCTTACTAAATTTTCTGTCCGTTTTAATTTTCTACCCTTGGCTGGCTGCTTCGGGGTGTTGTCGGATTCCTTCTTTGAACCCCCGTGGTGGTGAGAATACCATGGAATTGTAGACTGTTGCCTCCCTTTGATGCCAAGGGAGCACAGACACTGTCAACCGTGCCTCCTTGACCAGTTCGAACAAAAGGAGCCGAAGCAGGCACTATGAACGCTTCTCTCATCAGGATGGATTACGATGGTTTCAACATGCGACCAGAGAAGGATTTCTTATCTCTAACATGATCTCCTGATTTTTCATTGTTGAAATTTTCCCCACCTTGTTACTAAATTTTTATATGTGATCTTTGCCAAGGCATTAATTGTATTTGATGACAGCGTACCTTGTTAGATTGCACTTGCTTGTCCTTGCTACTTTAGTGTTCTCTCTCTCTCTCTCTCTCTCTCTCTCTCTCTCCCTTTTTCTTCCCTCTCCTCCTCATTATAGCTGCTGCTATAGCTGTAAAGGTGGGAGCCCTTACCTGAGTTTATACACACACAGTTCCTGTGTGCGACGGTCTTCCAGTCCGGATAGGATAGGACCCTACAGTTGACCTGTGTAATTATCCACCTGTACGATCTGTTTTGACTGTCAAATCACTCTGACCATCGCTGATGCAACTTAACGTGCACACACTGACTGATGTCAACAGACCTGCCTCGAAGACAGATGGACAGAGGAGTGTCACAGATGGTCCCAGCTAGCTGGACTGTAAATCAATGCTGGGACTTTTCCTGCTCTCTCATGATGACCATTGTCCGCAGGCCAGTTTATAGCTTTTCCAGTATCCGGTCACTTTATGTCCTGACCAACCATAACCCAACACTCATGAGTATAGATCAGAGAGGCGTTTAGTTGGTTCTAAACTGCGCCGTTTTTTCGCTAGTTTTTTTTTCTACTTTTCCTTTTTTTTTCGTCCTTTTCTCTCGCTCTTTCTCCCAAGTTTCCAACCCATTTCCGGTTTAATCTTCTGGACAGTATTCGTTTGGAGTTATGGCTCTGTAATCGCTTCACTGTGGGAGTAAGAGTTACCTTACTTGTTGATTATTGACCGTTTACTGTTCCCTGCCTTATTTCATCTCTCCTTGTTCGTTCTATGCGCTCTGTGTAGTCACTTCTGCTGGGAGATTTGGTGTCGAAAGCAGCAATTGTTTGGAGTTATGAGTCTGTAATTATTTCTCCGTGAGAGCAAGAGTTACCGTACTTGTTCGTTATTTACTTGTTGCTGTTCCCTGCTTCGTATAACATTCCCGCTTCTGTCTAGTTTTTCCTATTATTCTGTCTTGAAATGCCTTGTCCTGTGCTCTTATCTTTTACACCACGCGTCCTGTCTTAGTAGTTACAACGTAGTCTGAAAGGCAAAGAAAAAAAAAACTCTGCTGTTGACGCATGTCCAATGAACGTCTTGTGACATGCGATCGTAAGCAGTGCGAGTCGCCATGAGATTGAAGGTCACTGAACAGATCGACAAACACAAATTAATGGGCCCAGGCCTTGCTTAAGGAGTCGAGTATTTATAGACGGGCAAAATTAGATTATTGTGTCTTAAAACTGATTCTCCTCGTTTTGTTTCATGTGGCCATCAAGATACAGGTCAGGTGGCTTCAAGCAGACATAATAAAATCAAAAAGGAATGGGACTATTTTGGCGCTTCGAGATAGGGTCACGGGTGAGTGCCAAGGCCTGAAATGTGCGACAACTAAGGGAAGGTCATGTACTTGAAGATTGTTTGTGATGTCATCGGTGAAAATGCCACAAAACAAGGGAAATAATCGGTTGGAAGTTGTTCTTTTGATTAGTTTAAATGCCGGCTCAAATCTACGGCAGGCCTCAAAACGCTTACATAGATTCTATATTATAGTGATTTAGTGCAAATCAATCGTGGCGTGTATTCTGTAAGTATACAGTGGTGGTGTCATCATCTGGCTTGAGGTTAATCCTGGTTGGCTGACTGACACATGTAGCAGACAGCAGAGACTTATAGTACAGACTGGACGGTTCTCTCTCTCTCTCTCTCTCTCTCTCTCTCTCTCTCTCTCTCTCTCTCTCTCTCTCTCTCTCTCTCTCTGCATGTGAATCTGTGTGTGTGTGTGTGTGTGTGTGTGTGTGTGTGTGTGTGTGTGTGTGTGTGCACGCGCGCGCCTGTGTATGTGTGTGTGTGTGTGTGTGTGTGTGTGTGTGTGTGTGTGTGTGTGTGTGAAAACGAGTTCGTGATCACCCCGCTTGTTTGTGACTACCCTCATTTACAGCCTTTTTGCCGCCGTAAAATGAAATGTCAACGACTCCCACTGCACTCACTACGTCATCATACCCATCACTTCAATGGCCGGTCGACTTCAAGCCCATGTGCACGATCATCTCCCTTGTAATGACAGATTACCCAGCTGAGGCGGTACTAAAAACTTTCAAAGATGGCTTCCCGTTTCAACCCAGTGCTGTCGGCACACCTCACAGAAAGGGAGGGCCAACTATGCCCTCCTCCCCCCCCCCCCCCCCCCCCCCCCCCCCCCCCCTATAACTCACCCTGTCATGGCGGTGACTAGATGTCGCTCACTTCAACCCACAGCTAGAGCAGTTTATAGCCACGCCGACCTCGGAGGCCGTCTCAAGCGCAGACCGTACGTTAAGCCACAGACATAAGTGTTTGTCTCAGAATTACGAACGAAAAAAAGCATAGACACACTCAGGGCTATAGACACACTCAGGGCTACAGAGGCGCTCTCAATGCTGTAGACACACTCAGGGCTATTGTGACACACTCAGGGCTATAGTGACACACTCAGGGCTATAAAGACACACTTACAGCAGTAGAGGCACACTCAGGGCAATGCAGCCACACTCAGGGCTATAGACACACTCAGGGCTATAGACACAATCAGGGCTATAGACACAATCAGGGCTATAGACACAATCAGGGCTATAGACACAATCAGGGCTAAAATGGCACGCTCAGGGCAAGAGGCACACTCGGGCGATAGAGGCACGCTCAGGGCTATAGAGACACACTCAGGGCTAAAAGACACTCAGGGCTATAGAGGCACATTCACGGCTATCGACACACT
>JADBJO010004374.1:92500-100000 GCA_016801955.1 Conus betulinus | reverse complement strand
AGGTTACCTTACCCACCATCCGATCGATTCCCACCCCTATCTGGACCAGACCCCTCATCAACGAGTGCCTAATGAGCGCGATAAATCACACCGCCCGTCTCTTCACGTCTTCACTGTTCACCTCGACCTCGAGCAAAACGGCCAGCCATGACGATTAAAAAAGAGAGATCAAAAGACAGGGATGCTTTTTTGCACACCTGGACACGCGCGTGGACGTAGGTCAGTGTTTATAAAGAAGGGCGGAAGGTGGCAACTGGTCATCTATCTGATCTTAGGTCCAGCTGCTTCACTTAAGCTCACGGGGGGAACACAGAGACAGAAAGTGAGCGGTGTCTGTGTTGAACATTAGGTGAGAGGCGGGTAGTTTGTGTTAGTGGGACTTTTCTCTCTCCTCTCTCTCTCTCTCACTCTCTCATCTCTCCATCTCTCTCTCTCTCTCCTCACTCTCTCTCTCGTCTCTCTCTCTCTCTCTCCTCTCTCTCTCTGTCTAACTATCTGAGTGTCCTCCCTCTCTTCTTTCTCTCTTCTCTCTCTGTCTCTGTTCTTCCTGTTCCTTCCCATTGTTCCCCCTCTGCTTCCCTCTCCTCTCTCGCTCTCCCTCTCTCTCTCTCTCCTCTCTCTTTTCTCTCGACCTCCCTCCTCCCTCTCTCCTCCCGCCTCCACCTCTTCCTCCCGTCTCCATCTCTCCCTCGTCTCCTCCCCTCTCTCCTCCTCTCTCTCTCGCATCCCTCTCCTCTCGCTCCTCTCCTCTCTCTCTCTCTCTCTCTCTCTGCATTGAAGTGATTTTTCACAGAATTTTTTTCCATCCATAATTGTTGGATTGTAATTTGAGATTTTATCAACCCATGAAGCATTCGTTTGATTTTTCATATCGGCCAACTTTCCATTATATTTCCTGTCGTTCCCCCATGAACAAGAGGTGCTGATTCTTTTTCTTTCTCATTTAACACCATCAGAGTTTGGGTTGTGTGTATGATTCCTGTTCCGCACCCACCTGCATTGAGGCTCATGATACGGCACAGAATGCTCATAGTGATAGCGAGGGAACGGGTTGTCGTTCGTAGCGTTAGTGTCAGAGAGGGAACGTGATTGTCATTCATTCATGGCGGTAGCATCAGCAAGGAGGGCGTGGTTGTCGTTCGTTAGCGGTCGTGCGAGAGAGGGGGCTTGATTGTCGTTCGTAGCAGTAGCGTCAAAGAGGGGACTCGGTTGTCGGTCGTAACGATGGTGTCAGGGAAGGGACTAATGCATGATGGGAAGACCGTGAAGTGAGCGAGGCTAACTTTCCTTCTTCGCGAAGTTTGCGTCCCGTTTTTGTTTGTTTTGTTTGTTTGTTTTTTTCTTTTTGTTTTTGTTTTTTGTTTTGTTTTGTTGGATTTTTATTTTGTTTCTTTGTTTGTTTGCTTTCTTTTTTCAGAATAGATTATTTCTCTACTTTGTAAACATAGTAATATCGCCTTGATATTACACTTTTTAAGACCAGTTTTGAATATCCGTCTTTGTAGTAAAAAACACATAACAGTGACCTCCCCTCTTCCCAGGCAATCCCACCACCATGGCCATCACCTCACCATGGCTGCTGCTGACGTCAGCCTTGCTGATGACGTCTTTCCTGTGCCGGTCAGCGGAAGGTAATCGCAGAAAGAACCGCCCCAACATCCTGCTCGTCGTAGTGGATGATCTGGGCTTCGGCGACCTGGGCTCCTACGACTCCAACATGTTCACCCCCACCCTGAACAAGCTGTACAGCGAGGGCTTCCGCCTCAACTACTCCTACACCGACCCCGTGGGCAGCTCGTCCAGAGCCTCTCTTCTCTCCGGTATCTACTCCTTCAAGATGGGTCTGCAGGTGAGCTAACCCCGTAGCAGTGTGTCTGGTGGGTCTGTGAGTAAGGTGGCACGCAGGTTGGTTTGGTTTTGTGGGAGAGTGAGGTTTGAACAAGTTAGATCGTCTCTGCTAGGGGCGTGTTCCTGCTGCTGCTGCTCCTGCAGCAATTGTTGATGGTGATGATGATGTTTTGTTGCTGTTGTTGTTGTTGTTGTTGTTGTTGTTGTTGTGTGTTGTTGTTCTTCTTCTTCTTCTTCTTCTTCTTCTTCTTCTTCTTCTTCTTCTTCTCTCATCCCCAATTTCGTCCTTCTCCCCTCGTCTTTTTTTCTTCTGTGATTGTCCTTTCGGTTTTTCTTTCCTCCTCCTCGTCCTCCTTTTATTTCTCTTCCTCCTCTTCCTCTTTCCTCTTCTGCTACTCGTCTCAGCCCTATTCTCCTTTTAAGCCGTCGTTGAAGCGGCAGTGTTGTTGTTTTGTGTCGTTGTATCAGGCTGTTTTTCAGTGTGGTTGTGTCTTTGTGTGTGTGCTTGGTGGTGGGTCTGTCGCTGGTGATGTCTGGCATCCAGTGACACGGGTGGTGTGTGTGTGTGTGTGTGTGTGTGTGTGTGTGTGTGTGTGTGTGTGTGTGTGTGTGTGTGTGTGTGTGCGTCCGTGCGTGCGTGAGTGTGTGTGTGTGTGTGTGTGTGTGTGTGTGTGTGTGTGTGTGTGTGTGTGTGTGTGTGTGTGTGTGCGTGCGTGTGTGTGTGTGTGTGTGTGTGTGTGTGTGTGTGTGTGTGTGTGTGTGTGTGTGTGTGTGTGTGTGTGTTTGCGTGTGTGTGTGTGTGTAGGATGGGGCAATCCACAAGTATTCCAGTGCCCACGTCTCTCTCAACCACACCATCCTGCCCCAGACTCTGAAGAAACATGGCTACAAAAACCCACTTCATCGGCCAGTGGGGACAGGTTCGATTATGTGTCTGTTCGCCTGTCTGTCTATTTGTTGGTCTGTCTTTGCGCCGGTTTGTCTGTTTGAAATGAAGAATGTGTCACTGTGCCTGTAGTTGATAAACCTTCTTTCTCCTGTTACTTAGTTGTGTATCTGTCATGGTCAGTTTACTCACAGTATTTTCAAATTTTTCTCTGTAAGTCCGAGCTGCGTCTCTCTCTCTCTCTCTCTCTCTCTCTCTCTCTCTCTCTCTCTCTCTCTCTCTCTCTCTCTCTCTCTCTCTCTCTCTCTCTCTCTCTCTCTCTCTCTAAGCGAACATCTATGTGCGGACGTGTACATGCGTGCGTAAATGTAAGCACATTCGAGGTCGAGTGCATGTTAATGTTATTTAATTAGATCTTTTTATAACTGAAAAAAGGGAGCCACGATATGCCGATAAGTGTGTGTGTGCGCGCGCGCGCGCGCGCGCGCGCGTGTGTGTGTGTGTGTGTGTGTGTGTGTGTGTGTGTGTGTGTGTGTGTGTGTGTGTGTGTGTGATATTTCCCCACCAATGAGAACCGCTGGCCAATCTTGCATTGCAGGGATTCTGCAGCCAAGACCAGACCCCTCTATACCGAGGGTTTGACTCCTTCTTCGGCCAGTACACCTCCAAGACCGACTACATGACCATGAAGACCGAAGAAGGCTTTCTGGACTTCCGGGACAACGAGGAAGTGATGAGTGACCGCCGCTTCAGGAATCTGTACAGCACGGAAATATGGTCCAAACGAACCATCAAAGAGATCAACAGACACAAGGTGCTGGACTGTCTACTTCAAGCACAAAACAACTGACTTTCTTCTTCCAGAACAAGGCAGACAACTGACTGTCTACTTCCAGAACAAGACAGTCAGCTGACTGTCTACTTCCAGAACAAGACAGACAACTGAATCAACTTCCAGAACAAGACAGACAACTGACTGTCTACTTCTAGAACAAGACAGACAACTGACTTTCTTCTCCCAGAACAAGACACAACTGACTGTCTACTTCCAGAACAAGACAGACAACTGACTGTACTTCTAGAACAAGACAGACAACTGACTTTCTTCTTCCAGAACAAGACAGACAAACTGACTGTCTACTTCCAGAACAAGACAGACAACTGACTCAACTTCCAGAACAAGACAGACAACTGACTGTCTACTTCCAGGACAAGGCAGACGTCTGCCTGTCTTCCTCCTGAACAACACGGGACAACTGGCGATCTACTTCCAGGACAAGACAGGCTCCTGTCGGTCTGCTTCCAGAACAAGACAACTGACTGTCTACTTCCGGCACAAGACAACTGACTGTCTACTTCCCAGAACAAGACAACTGACTGTCTACCTCCACAACAAGACAGACAGTTTAAGACCCGCATGCACTGAATAAACCACATAGAGAGATGAACGACAGAGGATAACTGTGGGAAGGGGTAAGGGCATGTACATCTTGTGGGGTTTTGTTGTTGTTGTTTCTTGCATGAACTAGTCTTATCTCCCTATGCCCGTTTGGACAATTTTGATTCTTTTGCCAGATTAGTCTCTCACTTTCAGTGTATCATGTAAAGTGCTCTTTGGGACATGTGGATCTTGTTTTTGTTTGTTTGTTTGTTTGTTTTTTGATGAACTAGCCTTATCTCCATAGGCCTACTGGACAAATTGGACTCTCTGTCAGATTAGTCTCTCATTTTCGGTGTATCATGTAAAATGCTATAATGCAGACGTGCCATATAAAGAACAAAAAAAACCCCCACAAAATACAAATTTAGCCCTGTCACTCATACTGACGGTCGCCCCCGGCCCCCGCCCTCCCCCCCCCTCCCCCCCCCCCCCCCCCCCCCCCCCCCTCCCCCGCCCCCCCCCCCCACCCTCTCCTCATGCTGTGTAGGTACGGAAAACAACATCCAGTTGGTGAGGGAAAACGTCTTCTTCAAGGAAGACTTGAAAAGAACGATATTTTGAAAACAATTTCTGTAACACCCCAGTGACATATTCACCTGTGTAACAATATCTGTCACATTTCTTTACTAGTGGTAAAGCAGCAACGACAATATGTTCCTGAAATTGCCATGGTTATTTCGCAGTCACAGATTGCAAAATGTTTATAAAGATTAACAAATTTTGTGTACCACTAGGATATTTCACTTATGTAGCATATATCAGATGTGGGTTGGAAAGTACTAAGATGGATGATAAGTTGAGTGTGGAGGTTTTTTTTTAATTTCTCTTTTTTAAATAAGTGTCTAGTATCATCTGGCGATGAAAAGACGTTGAATAAAGCACTGAACTGAACTGAGCGGTATGCAGCCTAGCAACAAAGCGTGGCATCAGAATAGTAGCGGTAATGCCTCCGACTGACTTATTTCAACGATGGGTGATTCAGGTGGTATTCTGTTCGGCTTCATTCAGCAAGGCCGTTTTATTTTTGTTGTCACGACCAGCTCACTCTTTTGTCTCCCTTTTAAAAACCTGCCTCCCCCCTCCCCCCCCCCCCCCCCCCCCCCCCCCACACACACACACACTCTCTCTCTCCCTCCCCCCCCTTACCTTTCACTTCAGAAGTGTTCTTAGTGGAGTGTCTAGATCCTAACATGTGAAGTACAGAGGTAACGGAGAATGGCCAGAGTCAGTATGTCTGACATTCTCAGTGATCTCTGTTTCCTTTGAATATCGTCTAATATCATCGATGATGAACAGATGTTAAGATCACCGCTGAACTAAGCTGAACCGATGACGACGACGATTGTGGCGATGATGACATGTGACATGTGTGTGTGTGTGTGTGTGTGTGTGTGTGTGTGTGTGTGTGTGTGTGTGTGTGTGTGTGTGTGTGTGTGTGTGGCGTGCGTGCGTGTGTGCGTGCGTGCGTGCGTGTGAATGTGTGTGTGTGTGTGTGTGTGTGTGTGTGTGTGTGTGTGTGTGTGTGTGTGTGTGTGTGGCGTGAGTGCGTGCGTGTGTGTGTGTGTGTGTGTGTGTGTGTGTGTGTGTGTGTGTGTGTGTGTGTGTGTGTGTGTGCGTGCAGAAACTATACCCCAGAAGCAGAGTCCTTTCTTCATCATGACGGCGTTCACGGCTATCCAATCCCCCAATGACGTACCCGATAAATACATCCGAAAATGCCGCAAGGTGGGGACTAGTTTCAAGAGTAATCTTTCTTGTCTGTCTGTCGGTCTGTTTTCTGTCTATCTGTCTGTGTGTCTCCCGTCTTTCTTTCTTTCTTTCTGCCTGTCTGTCCTCTCTCTGTGTATCTGTCTGTCTTTCTTGCTTTCTGTGTAGCCTTCCTTTCCCCTTCTACTTCCTACACTCTTACTTGTTTCAGCTATTGTTCTGTTTTCCTTCATTTTTCTTCCGTGTTGCAAAATCTGTTATGTTTGCTTTCTTCTTCGTTCTTCTTTTAATTGAGCCTTCATTCCATCTTTTTTTTTCCGCTCTTTCTTTCGATCCTTCCTTCTCCCCCTTTATACCCAATGTCCTTTCTTATTTTCTGTCAGTATTATACTCATTTTTTTTGTTTGTTTTTTGTTTTTCTTTTTTCACTTTCCTTTTTTTCACTTTTTTTTTTTTTTTTCTCCTTTGCTCCCCCCCCCCCCCCCCCCCCCCCCCCCCATTCCTTTTGTTTCTTTTTTTCCTCTTTCCACGTTTTCTTCTTCCCCTTTCCTTTTTTTCTTTCTTTTCCTTCTTTCCCTTTTTTTTTTCTCTTCTCCCCCCCCCCCCCCCCCCCCCTTCCTTTTTGTTTCTTTTTCCCCTTTCCTTTTTTCTTTTCTTTTTTTCACCTACTTTTTTGTTTTCTTTTCCCTTCATCCCCCCCCCCCCCCCCTTTCATTTTTTCTCTCTCTATGCCCACTTTCCTTTTCTCTTCTTTTTCCCTTTCTGTTTGTTCCTCTTTGCTCATTTACCTTTCTCACCCCCCCCCCCCCCTTCATTATTTCTTCTACCCCCTTTGCTCCCCCCCCCCCCCCCCCCTCTTTTCCCTCGTTCCTTTCTCTTCTTCTTTTTCCCTTTCCTTTTCTATCTTTTCACCCTTTTCCTTTTCTTTCTTCTTTCATTTTTTTTTTTTTTTCCTTTCTTTTCTCCATTTTCCCTCCCCCATCCCCCTTCCCCCCCCCTTTTTTTTTTTCCTGCATTTCTCTTTCTAATCTTTCCCATCACCATTCCTCTGACGGTGACTGCCATGCTGTCATGCTGTCACGCTGGGTGGTGCTGTTGGGATCCCCAGGGCCTCTTCACCTCCGACATCCGCAAGCAGAAGTGCGGGATGATGGCGGCCCTGGACCAGGCCATCTTTCGCATCATGCGCGCCCTGAAGAAGACCAACCAGGAAGAGAACACCGTCGTCATCTTCACCTCAGACAACGGCGGAGACGTGGAGCAGGGCTCCAGCAACTGGCCCCTGAGAGGCAACATCGGCACCGTGTGGGAGGAGGCATCCGCGTGCCCAGCTTCATCTGGAGGTAAGAGGGGGCACCATCAGTGTGCCCCGTTTTATCTGGAGGTAAGGGGGCATCATCGGTGTGCGCATTTTATCTGGAGGGAAGGGAGCATCATCAGTGTGCCCAGTTTTATCTGGAGGTAAGGGGGCATCATCAGGTGTGCTCAGTTTTATCTGGAGGTAAGGGAGGCATCATCAGTGTGCCAGTTTTATCTGGAGGTAAGGGGCATCATCAGTGTGCCCCAGTTTTATCTGGAGGTATGGGGCATCATCAGTGTGCGCAGTTTTATCTGGAGG
>JADBJO010004374.1:72500-87500 GCA_016801955.1 Conus betulinus | reverse complement strand
AATAAAATCAAAACAGTTCCAAGTTTTTGAGAATTTCCCTATTTCCGAAAAAAACTCATTAAAAAAATGTGAGAATCCGGTTTAAAACAAACTCATAAGAATTGGAGGTGGGAGAATGGGGGAGGGGTTACGAAACAGGAGGGGGTTTTTGAGAATGGGTGGTGGAAAAAAATCTTTAAAAACGAGAAAATGTCGGGCTTTTTTAAAACTACTAAGGACTGTCCTGTCAAAGGGGGATACATCACTCAGCACTGTTCTGTCACAGGGGGTGGGGGTATACACCACTCAGGACTGTTCCGTCTCAGCTCCATCCTATACACCACTCAGGACTGTTCCGTCTCAGCTCCATCCTATACACTACTCAGGACTGTTCTGTCACAGTCCCATCCTATACACCACTCAGGACTGTTCCGTCTCAGCCCCATCCAATACACCACTCAGGACTGTTCCGTCTCAGCTCCATCCTATACACCACTCAGGACTGTTCTCTCAGCTCCATCCTATACACCACTCAGGACTGTTCCGTCACAGCTCCATCCTATACACCACTCAGGACTGTTCTGTCACAGCCCCATCCTATACACCACTCAGGACTGTTCCGTCTCAGCCCCATCCTATACACCACTCAGGACTGTTCCGTCTCAGCTCCATCCTATACACCACTCAGGACTGTTCCGTCTCAGCTCCATCCTATACACCACTCAGGACTGTTCTGTCACAGCCCATCCTATACACCACTCAGGACTGTTCTGTCACAGTCCCCATCCTATACACCACTCAGGACTGTTCTGTCACAGCCCCATCCTATACACCACTAAGGACTGTTCTGTCTCAGCCCCATCCTATACACCACTCAGGACTGTTCTGTCACAGTCCCATCCTATACACCACCACTCAGGACTGTTCTGTCACAGCCCCATCCTATACACCACCACTCAGGACTGTTCTGTCACAACTCCATCCTATACACACCACTCAGGACTGTTCTGTCACAGCCCCATCCTTTTACACACCACTACTCAGGACTGTTCTGTCACAGCCCCATCCTTTACACCACTACTCAGGACTGTTCTGTCACAGCCCCATCCTATACACCACACAGGACTGTTCTGTCACAGCCCATCCTATACACCACTCAGGACTCTTTTGTCACAGCCCATCCTATACACACTCAGGACTGTGCTGTCACAGCCTCACTCAGGACTGTTCCGTCACAGTCCCATCCTATACACCACCACACAGGACCGTTCTGTCACAGCCCCATCCTATACACCACTCAGGACTGTTCTGTCACAGCCCCATCCTATACACCACCACTCAGGACTGTTCTGTCACAGCTCCATCCTATACACCACTAAGGACTGTTCTGTCACAGCCCATCCTATACACCACCACTCAGGACTGTTCCGTCACAGTCCCCATCCTATACACCACCACACAGGACCGTTCTGTCACAGCCCCATCCTATACACCACTCAGGACTGTTCTGTCACAGCCCCATCCTATACACCACCACTCAGGACTGTTCTGTCACAGCTCCATCCTATACACCACTAAGGACTGTTCTGTCACAGCCCCCATCCTATACACCACTCAGGACTGTTCTGTCACAGCCCATCCTATACACCACTTAGGACTGTTCTGTCACAGCCCCATCCTATACACCACTAAGGACTGTACTGTCACAGCCCAATCCTATACAGCACCATGCAGGACTGTTCTGTCACACAGCCCCATCCTATACACCACCACTCAGGACTGTTCTGTCACAGCCCCATCCTATACACCACCACTCAGGACTGTTCTGTCACAGCCCCATCCTATACACACCCACTCAGGACTGTTCTGTCACAGCCCATCCTATACACCACTCAGGACTGTTCTGTCACAGCCCCACACTATACACACCACTAAGGACTGTTCTGTCACAGCCCCATCCTATACACCACTCAGAACTATTCTGTCACAGCCCCATCCTATACACCACTCAGGACTGTTCCGTCTCAGCTCCATCCTATACACACCACTCAGGACTGTTCCGTCTCAGCCCCATCCTATACACCACTCAGGACTGTTCTGTCTCAGCGCCATCCTATACACTACTCAGGACTGTTCTGTCACAGTCCCATCCTATACACCACTCAGGACTGTTCCGTCACAGCCCCATCCTATACACCACTAAGGACTGTTCTGTCTCAGCCCCATCCTATACACCACTCAGGACTGTTCCGTCACAGCCCCATCCTATACACCACTCAGGACTGTTCTGTCACAGCCCCATCCTATACACCACTCAGGACTGTTCTGTCACAGCCCCATCCTATACACCACTAAGGACTGTTCTGTCACAGCCCCATCCTATACACCACTAAGGACTGTTCTGTCACAGCCCCATCCTATACACCACTCAGGACTGTTCTGTCTCAGCCCCATCCTATACACCACTCAGGACTGTTCTCCGTCACAGCCCATCCTATACACCACTCAGGACTGTTCTGTCTCAGCGCCATCCTATACACCACTCAGGACTGTTCTGTCACAGCCCCATCCTATACACCACTCAGGACTGTTCTGTCACAGCCCCATCCTACACACCACTCAGGACTGTTCTGTCACAGCCCCATCCTATACACCACTCAGGACTGTTCTGTCACAGCCCCATCCTATACACACCACTCAGGACTGTTCTGTCACAGCCCCCATCCTATACACCACTCAGGACTGTTCTGTCACAGCCCCATCCTATACACCACTCAGGACTGTTCTGTCACAGTCCCATCCTATACACCACCACTCAGGACCGTTCTGTCACAGCCCCATCCTATACACCACCACTCAGGACTGTTCCGTCACAACCCCATCCTATACACTACTCAGGACTGTTCTGTCACAGCCCCCATCATCCTTTACACCACTACTCAGGACTGTTCTGTCTCAGCCCCATCCTATACACCACTACTCAGGACTGTTCTGTCACTCAGCCCCATCCTATACACCACCACTCAGGACTGTTCTGTCACAGCCCATCCTATACACCACTCAGGACTGTGCTGTCACAGCCTCACTCAGGACTGTTCCGTCACAGTCCCATCCTATACACCACCACACAGGACTGTTCTGTCACAGCCCCATCCTATACACCACCACACAGGACCGTTCTGTCACAGCCCCATCCTATACACCACTCAGGACTGTTCTGTCACAGCCCCATCCTATACACCACCACTCAGGACTGTTCTGTCACAGTCCCATCCTATACACCACCACTCAGGACTGTTCTGTCACAGCCCCATCCTATACACCACTAAGGACTGTTCTGTCACAGCCCATCCTATACACCACTCAGGACTGTTCTGTCACAGCCCCATCCTATACACCACTCAGGACTGTTCTGTCACAGCCCAATCCTATACAGCACCACACAGGACTGTTCTGTCAAAGCCCCATCCTATACACCTTTAAGGACTGTCCTGTCACAGACTATACTGCTGTGCACTCTCAGACTTCATCCTCTGAATCTGCTTCTAAGATCTAGAAGTCACAGATGAGACAGGGTGGGACATAGAGAGGAGAGAGAACAGAAAGAGAAGAGAGAGAGAGAGAGAGACAGACACACAGACAGACAGACAGACAGACAGACACACAGACAGAAGGAGAGAGAGAGACACACACACACACACACACACACACACACACACACACACACACACACACACACACACACACACACACACACACACACACACACACACACACACACACACACACACACACACACATACGCTCACATGTACACACACAAACACACACATTTTGTTGAGCCACTTTAATACTATACATGAAAAAGCAGATTAAGAAAGAGGCAACAATATGTATATAAAAACTAATTCATGATCTCTTATTATACATCATAGTTCAGGTCATTACAGTGTTACAATGAAAAGCATGTCTTAATTCTTTGATTGGTATACAAAATACACATTAACAGGAAAAAGAAGACTATTCTATTCTTGATTTGCTACTTATACAAAAGATCATATTACAGTTCCTTCCATGATATACTACAAGAATGGATTTGGTTTTCAAAACACAATGACAAAGCATGTGGTGGTACATTTGAGAAACACAAATATTTAATCATGCATGAAAGTTAACATTTTCAAAGAATAAAAAGGCATTGTTTTCAACTGTTAATATTTCACAAACACACACACACACACACACACACACACACACACACACACACACACACACACACACACACATATGCACACAGGGTCACACAAGCTACACACACTGTCATCCAGAATGCATGTTGTACATGAGCAACTGTCTTCAACAATACAAAGAAAGACATTGTTACAGCCATTTGCCATCACGCAGCGGTCAGTGTTCCAAGTTCAGTTTGACAGATGATGGTTCAAATCCAATCAGAGCAACACACTGTGCTAATCAAGATTTCCACAGATGCTGGGTGTGGTGGGGGGCTTCAATAAGAACACCAGTACAACACAGCTCAGGTTCAAAGAATGCATCCCTGAGAGTGCTGCTCAAAATACCTGACAAGCACTGCATCTCTCAGGCCTGGTCAACGATGGGATACATTACGGGAAGGGAGGTCAAAATACAGCCCTGTGATGCAGTCTTGAACCAGAATGGAACATCACACCATTATCTCCCTTTCCTAAAAGCAAAACTGTCTCAAAATATGTGGGCTTTAATGTTGTTCTTTCCTTGTGACCTTCAATCTGATGTGCTCTGTACAATCAAGCCCATGGCAAGTTACTCCCAACTCTTTGAAGCCAACACTTGCGAGTGGAGTGTCATTTGATGGACATGAGGACACCCTCAAGGGTGATCCACGGTGGCGTTGTTTCCCCAACACACACGATTACTGTGATAATCAGTGTTCGAAGGTGATGTGCTATGCTGGATCAGACCAGACACCACTGAACACCACTGACGTGACTCAGCCGCAATGCAGTGTCTCCTCTGGTGAGGTGCCTTACAGTGTCCTGGCACACAAGAGTTTCAGGTGATCTACTGTGTGTGTGTGTGTGTGTGTGTGTGTGTGTGTGTGTGTGTGTGCATAGTGTACATTTGTATGTGTGTGTGGGAGGGGGGGGGGCATGAGGGAGAGGGAGAGCCAGAATGAGTGTAATGGAAGAGAACCCTCTTTGTGTGCACAGAAAACGAGACAGAAAAAAAATAATGCTATCAATCATGAATAAATATATTAATAAAAAAATATATACAGGGAAAAAAAGACATGAAAAAAAACCTACTGAATATAACTACAACAGAAATACAAAACTGAAATTTTTCTTTCATATGTGCATAGCTTGTTTGATTTTTGGATATTTGGTATAGACATAAGAAGAAACAAAAGTATAAGTTCCAAAAGACCAATCTTAAAAATCTCTCTCTCTCTCTCTCTCTCTCTCTCTCTCTCTCTCTCCTCTCTCTCTCCCCCCCTCTCTCTCCATATGCATACACAAACATACCTATACACACATACATTTACACACACACACATAATTATATAGGCAACATACACACATACCTATACACACACATACATTTACACACACATACATAACAATAAAGGCAAAGAGGGAGAGGGACAGAGACAGAGAGACAAACAGTGAGAGGCAGAGATAAACACAAAGAGAGAGCAAGCAAGAGAGAGAGAGAGAGAGAGAGAGAGAGAGAGAGAGAGAGAGAGAGAGAAAGCATACTAAAATGGTCATACCAATTCATTTAGTCAATCAAAAACTCAATAAGCAAGTTATAATTCAATGAAAAGAAATCATCTATCCCTGTAAATGACATATTCTTATTACTGGCGTAAATCATTAGCATTGAGGTACTTCACTCTGATACGACAGACACAAAAACACATACACAGAGAAAATAATCAGTCAATGGATCTGCCACCACATCCAACCCAGCCGACCACACAAAGCCCCACTCAGCCTATCCCCACAGGAAGAAAAACATCCCCACTGGGAAAAAAAAAGTTTAAAAACACACTTAATTAATTAAGACCCCTCCTCCAAAAAAAAGTCCAGGAATACTGTCATGGACAATAATGTAATTAACCAGGAGGTCAACAACATGCACCTTGATTATGTTCACTGTGAAAATATATGAACATTCTCACCTTAGATGGACTACCTGAGACCCGAGACCTTGTTGGAGAAAAAATTCCTTCTCCTTTCCTCTTGTCTCATGTCAGTCCATCAAGGCAGTAAACTTACAGCAGGAGGGATTCGATGCTATGCCTTCTGTTTGTTTTTTTTTTTTCCTTTTTTTCCTTTTTTCCTTTTTTTTTTTTTTGGGGGGGGGGGGGGGGGGCGGAGGGGGGCGAGGGGAGGTAAGCCTTGTGCAGGGAAGGGGAGATTCTAGGCATTACAGCCTAGCTGAATTCATTCTCATTCTTTGGTTTTCTTTTTTTTTTTTTTAGTTTCCCTGACTCTCCACTGTCAGCCAGATGAATTCCAAATGGGGATTTTATTCACACGCTTTTACTCTACTCCTAGATAGATTTCCACCCATACTCTTTAACTGCTTGTGGATTTTTACTCACACTCTCTTTACTCTGATGGATTTCAATTTTTTTTCTCTTTTTTATTCCCAATGAACTTTCATCCCTTCTGACCAGTTCCTCACTGCCCCCTCCCCCACCACCCTCTCTCCCCTCCATGTCCCATCCAACTCCTGCCCATTTGTCCCCAAACCAAAATCCGATGTCTTTAAATTTTATTCTATTTTATTTGATGATTTGATATTGCAATGTGTCACCACAAAATAATTTTCCTTCATGGACAAAATATACAACTTGTGAACTTTCAGATTTCTGTCTTTGGACATGATGACACATTTTGGTTCATTAATTTGTTCCAGTTTCTGTTCCCCATTTCATGGAGTGTTTCCCTCTGACTCAAAAGAATAGGGGGGGGGGGGGGGGGGGGGGGGGGGACACACATATTTTGAATTGTGTCTCTTTTCCCATATGCAAAAGGAACACTGTCAGTTAAAAGATGAAGGATGGTCAGAAATTCATCATGCATTTGAACATGGTCCCCACGGTATCAGGCTGTTTCAGAGACAAGCAATGGAAAATCAAATTTAGAAGAAAAGTTATGATTATAATTTCCTCATTTTTTTGATTTCATTGGAGGAAATCAGTTGGGAAAAAAAGCAAAAAAGCAGAAATCAGCCCCCCCCCCCCCCCCCCCCCCTTAAAAAAAAAAATTAAAAAAAAAAACAAAGAACACTTGATCTGCCTGTTCAGTCACATCTCCATGCACTCATGCTAATGGTGGACAGAAATATCCAATGCCACAAAAGTTTTGTTGTGATGAGCGGCTTTTGGCAGGCGAGAGGTGGGAGGCAAACTGACCAATATCAACGGAAAGGATCAATTCAGTCCATCACCGTGCTTGTTTTTGTTTTCATGTTTTCTTTCTTCCTTTTTCAGTCCTTTCTGCAGAAATGCCCCGTGCCTGAATCTGATGTGTGAGCAGTGACTGCAGTGGTACCAATAAACATAGGGGGATGTCAGGTCAGGTGTCTCAAAGCGGTGTGCTCATCATCTTCCACATACAGCGTCTGGCCACTGCCATGCCTGAGTGACACAATGATGACACACTGACACCACACATGGTCCATCACTTCATGGTACCAACAAATTGCCCATTATTTCATGCCATCAAGAAATGGCCCATTACTTCATGCTACCAACAAACGGCCCATATTTCAGGCTATAAACAAATGGCCCATTATTTCATGCTATCAACAATTGGCCCATGATTTCATGCTATCGACAAATGGCCCATGATTTCATGCTATCAACAAATGGCCCATTATTTCATGCTATCAACAAATGGCCCAAGATTTCATGCTATCGACAAAAAGCCCACTTTTTCATGCCATCAACAAATGGCTCATTATTTCATGCCATCAATAAATGGCTCATTAGTTCATGCTATCAACAAATGGCCCATTAATTCATGCTATCAACAAATGGCCCATTAGTTCATGCTATCAACAAATGGCCCATAATTTCAGGCTATCTAGAAATGGCCCATTTTTTCATGATATCTATCTACAAATGTTCCATTATCTCAATCTAGCTCAAATGGTCCATTATCTCAAGTAACCCATGAATGGCCAATTATATCAAGCCACCTGCAAACAATCCACTATTTCAATCTACCTATAAATGGTCCATCGTTTCAAGTTACCTACAGATGGTCCTTCATTTCATCTACCTACAAATATTCCATTTTTCAATCTACCTATAAGTGGTCCATTATATAAAGCTTCCTCAAAATGATCCATTATTTCCTGCTGCCTACAAAAGTACAAATATTCCATTATTTTAATAAACATATAAACAGTCCATTGTTTAAAGCCACCTATGGATGGTCCATTATTTCATGTTACCTACAAATGATCCTTATATGTTTATACTAGCCGTTGATAGTCTTTTTAGTTGTAACTACATATGGTCCATTATTTAAGGGTAACCACAAATGGTCCACATGCTAAAAACAGACAGTCCATCATTTCATGATGGCAACAAAGAGACTGCAATGATATGTTAATGAGGAATGGTCCATTACATCAAGTCACACGATGTTCCATGCTCACTCACAAGAAACAGGAACAAACCACTGATTCACATACATCAAACCAAATCTTTTTTCACACTGCTTTAAGTATTTGATTTCCCCCCTTCCCCTCCCTTCATATACACCCGAACAAAGCCATAAAATCAGACACAGGTGACAGGTTAATTTCAGCATACCCTTTAAACATACCGTACAGTATCTTCTCATCAAACACGAAGGCGTACTAGGCCTGTGAGCCTTTTCAATCCACAGTTCAGAGTCCAGAAGACCACCTGCACCACTGAGACCTTGGCAACAGGGCAGCCACTGTACAGCTTTTGTCATACTGCCAGTGTCAGGTCAAGGATGGGAGTCTGCCCCTGACCTTGCTCTTTCACTGTCTGGAGGTCACAGCGAGCAATGTCACAGGGAACAAGAATGCAGTTACTTCAGTCCAAAGACTCATGTGTGGAACTCATTCATTCCTTTGGCAGTTCACTTCAAGTTGTTTATCTGTACATGTTGAAGTGTTCTGACTTCCTCACCACAGTAACAAGTACTAGAGCATCAAACTTATTTATCACCCAGCCAGGCATGAGGGGGCATGTCAGGGCTGTAATGTCACCAAAGTCAATCGTTAGGTCATGGTTAAAAAGAGAATTTAAAAGAAGAAAAATCAAACAATAAAAGGTGTCAGTAAACCAGACTTTCAGCATGCAAAAAATCTGCTTAAAAATCTTTCTGCTATAAACTCTTTGATCTAGTAAAAATTGCTAATCACATTCAGGGACTCAAACCTCCCATCAGGTGAAATATCTCTGAACAGGGTTCTCATGCAGTCTGCTACAAGCTGATTATGTCTGACACTATGCAAGTCCCGGCAGTCTAGGACAACATATTTCACAGCAAGTGGTCCATCACATGCAATGCGTCACAGAGCTTCCTCGCTTTTTTTAAAAGATACAAGTGGGTGTGCAAAGAGTGTCCCTTGGTGTAATCAGCTAAGACTTGTTTTTTTTTTTCTCCATGACTACCTGTGGCAGACGGTAAAAGAACTCTGGTGAATGGATCTGAAAAGGTTTGTCATCCATGCGTTTGCTCCAGTCCTCTTGGTGGAGGTCTGTGACGCAGGAATATTAAATTACATCCTGAATCATGTTTGACACAGATTTCTGAAGTGGTACAAGTTTGCGATCATGGTTGCAATTGTGTTTGAATGAAAACAGGACAGCGAAAATTAAAGAACAATCAGGGTAACTCTTGCTCCCTTGATGAAATAAGTAGAAACCAATAACTCTGACTGAACGCTGCTTATGACACTCAATTACCTAGCTGAAATGACAAGAGGGAGCACACTGAACAAACAAGGAGACATCCCCCCCCCCCCCCCCCCCCCCCCCCAAAAAAAAAAAAAAAAAAAAAAAAAGAATATTCTATGCTTGCCCACATACTTGTACCTGACAACAACAGCAACAACTGGAGAAACGAACAAAACGCAAATTAACATTTCTTCAAGACTGGCACAGCCTTTTCAATCTTGAACCGAGTCCAGTTAACACACACAGATGAAACAGTAACAAATACAGGTAACCTCTGTTTGATTGGTATGAATGGAAATCTTAAATGAGGCAGGGAACAGCAAACAGTGGTTAAAAAACAAGTAGGGTAACTCTTGCTCCCTCTTTCCTCTATTCAAGATAATGAAAAAAAAAAAAAAGGCTGTGCCAGCCTTTCATTATGTTAATTTGTGTTTGTTCATTTCACCAGATGGTCACAGCCGTTAAGTGTCAACACAAGAATCAAAATGTGAGGGACTGACTTGTCTAATAGAACATGGGTTTTGGATGTTTGTTCCTTCTCATGGCAAGAAGAGACGATAAAGCACTGTAGGCTTTGAAGAAACACATGTTGTCATTATCATCTGAAAAGTAACGGGAGAAAAAAAATCATGCAGATTTTGAAACATTCATTTTCTTTAACCACCGAAAGAAACAGGAGAAGAAATACTTTGCAGACCATAAGGATACACACTTTTCCCTCATATGAAAAGAAATGGGAGAAAATATACATCGCAGTATTTGAAGATACACACATCTCATTTTACGATACAAAAAGAAATGGAATTCCAAAAATACAAAGCCAGCATTGAAGATTAAAAAAAAGTTTCTTCATCATGCAAAAAAAGAAGGATCTGAGATGACCATGTGACTGGCAAAAAAATACTGTGACTGCAAGATGAGTGTTGCTAGGAACTACTGGATTCCACACTAAATCTGACACAGCCAGGATTCACATCACACAGAGATCACCAAAACACTAAGCCATCTGCAATCGGCATGTTTGTCTATAAGTCAAATCTGAAGGGGAAAAACAAGTGGAAGAAAAACAATTTCTCTATCATAATCATAATGACTAATCAAAGATGTGCTGGGTGTGTGTGGGGAAGATGGGGGGAGGTAAATAAAAAAAATGGTGGTGTTGTGGGACACATTTTTCTTGACGTTTTCTCATCCATCATATCATTACATAAAAAAAAAAAACACAAAAAACAATTCATGGTCTATAAAAATTTGGTTACCTAGTTTGATCTTTTACTCTTTATCAAAAATCAAACCTTTCCACATTGTCACCTGGATCAGCTGAATTGTATCACACTGAAACGTCTTAAAGCCATCCTACCTCAAACCTTTTTTCCCCAAACATACTCCCTTTCACACTTTTTCATGCATGCCTGAAACACCCGCACACTCTCAGAAAAAGAACCTGACACTTTCACACCATCAATGTCTGGCTGAGGAGAGATGTGTGTATTGCATATGACTTTGCATCAGACTTGCCCCACCTTCACAGCAGGTTAACTGATTCTCTCCACTCTCACAGAGGGCGACTGACTTGCGGTGCGGGCACCACCTGGCTGGCAGACTGGCTGTAGGAGGGAGGCAAGGCCTGGCTAGCTGACTGGCTGTAGGAGGGAGGCGGGGCCTGGCTAGCAGACTGGACGTAGGAGGGAGGTGGGGCCTGGCTGCCAATCAGTGGCGTTCTTATGTCGTCCTCTTCCTCAGGGATGGGCGACCTTTGCTGACCCCTGTTCTGCACGTGGGCACGCCCAGGACTGCGATGCTGACGCTGACGCTGCTGGTCAGGAAAGTGTGGTTTCCCTCTGGCACGGTGAAACTGCCAGTAGATGGCAGCAGCTGCCAGGACGACCCACGTCACGGTCAGCACCACGTCTGAAACATCGATCCCCCCTTCATAGAACAAACCACTTCTCCTCCTCCAGTAAGATGCCCAGCACTGACCTCCCATGTTTATAGCCTGATCCCACTAACTGCCATCAGCAATGTTTAGGACAACCAAATGTATTGCTATATCCACTGAAGGTACCTGTAGACTAATGTTTAAATACCACCAAAAGTCTCACTATGACACTTCAGTGTATCCCTATCCACACTGAAAGTACATCTGTAGACAAATGCTTCAACGTCACTTAAAAAGTGTCTGGTTGACCGTAAATGCATCCCTTCAACACTGAATGAATATCTGTAGACCAATGCTTCAATGCCATTTTAAAAGATCTCAGAATGACACCTAAATGTATCCCTATCCCCTCAGAATGAATATTTGTAGACATGTACTACAAGGCCGCTAGGGCTGTCTTTAGAAAGACCGACTCCATGAAAACACACACACACACACACACACACACACACACATGCATACACACACACACACACACACACACACACACACACACACACACACACACACACATGCACACACACACATATATGCACACACACTCACGCGTGCGCACACACACACACACACACACACACACACACACACACACACACACATGCATGCATGCATGCACGCATGCAAGCACACACACACACACACACACACACACACACACACACACACACACACACACACACATAGTCCCTCACTCACCAGCAACAAGAAAGGGAGAAATGACAACAACTGAAGTGTAGTCAGACACAGAGGCATGGCGGATAACGTTCAGCACAATCAGCCTCAAACTGGATCTCAGTGGAATGCCGGCACCATCGTCACACAGTAACTCCCAACCAGCGAACACGACACGATGTTCATCTGCACACCACATCATTCAGACACGCATTTAATACAGACCTGTGGGACTTGAAAACATGTATGATCTCCACTGTTATTGAGTCTAAGAAAAACACTAACAGGTCAAAATAACAACTAAAATAAAAAAAAAACCCCAAGGTAATACATTAAAAAGTATTTTCGAAACAAAAAATTGAAACTCAATCTCCCAGACAAAACAAAAAATCAGATAAGCACATACCTGCAAATCACTATACAAATACTCTACACATGAAATAAATCACAGCAGATGTAAATAAACAATAAACACATATACAGACACCTAAATTCAAACGAACATTTTATACATGAAATAAATCACAGAAGAGCAGATGTAGATAAAATAATAAACAGAAGTATAAACAACCCAAACAAAAACATTTTAAACACAAAAATAAACCACGGCATATGTGAACAAACAATATGCACAAACAGCGAAAGTATAAACAAACATTTCATACATGAAATAAATCATAGCAAATATGAACATGTGGTAAATAGGAAACAGAAGTACAAACAGCCAAAAATACAAACATTTTATACCTGAAATAAATCACGGCCAGATGTGAATGAACAATAAACAATTGTAAAAAACAGCCAAACTACAGACAGACATTTTATAAATGAAATAAATCATGGCAGATGTGAACACAAAATAAATAGATGTACAAACAGCCAAAATACACACAGACACACAAAAAACACAAAAATAAATAGATGTACAAACAGCCAAAACACACACAGACACACAAAAAACAGGGGCAAAGTAATACCTATTTAATACCCAGTACAAAACAGATGATTGAACTTTTGACAAACAGACATCACAAACATACAAAAAATACACTGAACAATATTCTTAAGATAGCAGTCAGCAAGAGAAGTTATTCAATTCAGCATGAGAACTGAACAAATAACACGATATAAACCTAAGCCAGACTTAGTTTAAAGAAAAACAACCCGCTTGGAAAAAAAAAAAATGTTGTAAGATAGGAAGAATTCTTTGAAAAGAGAATCTGGTCAAAAAGAGCACATATGACCCAGTGAAAATTCTTGTGCACAAATGTGCTGCTCTGTCTCATGAAATTTCCATCTGACACACTGAAATTCAGGCCACCACATCATTAAACAAACCAAAATTTACTGTGGTATAGTGAGTTTCTCCTGTATGGATTACAACTCTAAGCAGTGCATCATAAAAACACTTTTGTCCAATCCATCGTGATCGAAGTGGATAAAAATGTAACCTTCCTCAACGTTTTAGAACATTCTGAATTTTCAAACAACTTCTGCTCTATTGAAAACCAACAAGAGTCATCACCTAGTCTATTATTCAGCCACAAGATCATGTAAATCTGTAAAGCACAAAAAGTATGGCAAACCAAGTGAAATTTGGTTTTTCAGAATCAAAAGCAACAATTCAGTTGTGGCTTGTGGGTGATAATCTAGCAGATGGAACAAAAGTTGAGCAATCTATGCAACATGACCGGTTTGGACAAATAAAATGGCTCTGTTATGGAGATACGAGTTGTTACACAGAGCGCATAGGTGGCCAACCTACATAACATCATCGGAAGTTTCACAAACATTCATCACTCGCCTCTTGTTTGTCACCAGGCTTTCAGTGATCATTGCCTGGCAACTGTAATAGGCTAGAATATGGTCAAGCAATCAAATGCATCAACACTGATGGAAATGGCTCAAACAGTGGAAGTTCTGTGATAATAATCAAAGAGGACATCCCACATACCAAAGTTTCACTGTGAAAATACGGAAAGTGTAGGTGCTCACTTTTTATTCACTTTTGAACTCGAATCTGACTAAACAATGTTTAGCATAATCTGGAGAGATTTATCAACTTTGTCAAAAGCACCTACTTTCTCTATCCATTCATGTCTCATTCTCTTTTCTCTGTGCATTCATGTGTGTGAGCCAGTCACAGCACCTTAATGTATGTGAGTGTAAATATGTGTGTGTGAATGTGTGTGTGTGTGTGTGTGTGTGTGTGTGTGTGTGTGTGTGTGTGTGTGTGTGTGTGTGTGTGTGTGTGTGTGTGTGTGTGTGTGTGTGTGTGTGTGTGTGTGTGTGTGTGTGTGTGTGTGTGTTGTTGTTGTTGTTGTTGTTTTTCAGTACATTTTCCAGCATTTATAAAGTTTGACCCCACCCCCCCCCACACACACACACACTCCCCCATCCCCTCCTCCCCCCTTAACATTTCTGTGACCACCATGAAATTTGGAAACCAGAT
>JADBJO010004374.1:55000-67500 GCA_016801955.1 Conus betulinus | reverse complement strand
GAATTCCAAAAAGAGAACAATGGGCATTAACTATCATTCATGACAATTCTGGGTCTAAATGACTTTCCTTAGGGATCAGCCACTTGGTCTTGATGAATACCGCCAAAGTTAAACCATTAGAGGGAAAATCAACACTTGTACAAACGTCTGGTCGCTGACACAGTTTGTTGTGTTTGCGTTGTTTTTTTATGCTGACCATGGTTACAACTCACCCTGTTCTGGTTGCTGACCATCATTCTAATAATAATCCAGCATCCATCACTAATCTTAAAACCAAACCCCCAGTTCCCACTCATGTCTCAAAGTCTCGCTGAAAGTGAAGAGGATACAGTTTACATGGCTTTCTAAAGCCATCATCAATGATTCTACAATGCTCAGGCTGATAAATTGGCTACGGTATTGTTGAAGGGACAGTGAACAATTGATGCCACTTGCAGCCACACTCACCACTCAACATGACATGAAAATATTTTAAAAACAACAAACAAACAAAACAAAACAAAAAAACAACAATCTTTTGAGGGGGGAAATGGAGGGAGGTGGGGGCTACTTTTGCCATCACTGTTGTCCTCACTCACAGCTTCTCACACAGCCCATTGGGGAACACCATGCCGGGTCACCTGTCAGTCCCTTACACTAACAGCAGTGCACTATCCTCACAGCACTCCAGGCACAGCAGTTTGCCTTCATTCTCGGCATCTTGGTCTATGTTTCACAAACATGTAAATTGTAACAAATTTTTTTTAGGGAAAATTATAATAAATCTGCCTGGCAAAGGTGACAAACTAATTACAAGACAAAACACATGTTTTGGCCTCTTAGGTCTTCTTCAGGCAAGATGAACAACATTCAGGACAATGAAAATGAAGAATGAATGAAGAACGCTGTGTACTGCAATTCATGCAATGAGTAAAGAATGGAACGTTAGGATTATTTTCAAAAGTATATCCTCTATAATAAAAATAATGTATTTTCCCCTGCCAGATGAATGAACGCATGCCATGGCATTGTCTACTTAGCGTGCATTATGAACACTGGGTCAGTGCTGCTCTATGCACTATCCCTGGTCAGATACATTCTCATTTATAGACTGAAGCTGCACTTTTTTTTGTTTGTTTTTTGGTGATGTCATTTTCCAGTGCTGTTGTACATTTATTGCCAGCAAAGGAGAAACAAGGAAGAGAAGATGACCTGGGCGAGGATGAGTACATCTGGCGTGGGAGTGTACACTGGCGTCACCTTACAGACCACTGTTAGCAGAAGGGGCCCACAGCCACCCTTGAAGGGTGGAATCAAGTGGATCAGTACACACAGAGTATGGGAGACATGTGGAAGATGGGGCAATATGAATCAGGTCAAAAGAAACCATGTCCTGGTGAATGTCAGCAACCATGAACCTACACAGAGTCCACTCGAACTATGCTTTAGCCTGACTGTGACACAGTTCCTACCAAGGCAGACATACAGGCGTACAACAGACAAATACGCCAGTGTTGCTAGGCTGACAAATTTTAAAAGGGATTTAACGTAAATCTGCCCAGATAACGGGGACAAACAAATTACAAGACAAAACAAGACGCATTTTGACCTCTTTGGTCTTCTTCAGGCAAGATTAACAACATTCAGGACAGTGAAAACGAAGAACGAGCAATCACTTATGTTCTCAAGTTCGGCACAAGATGGGTAAAATGAGGCTGAATCTGAGAACATAAGTGACTGTTTGTTCTTTGTTTTCATTGTCCTGAATTAGTTTATCTTGCTTGATGGAGACCTATGAGATTGAAATGTGTCCTGTTCTGTATTGTAATTTGTTTGTCCATGTTATCTGGACGATTTATTTCAATTTCCTTTAAAAAATTTGTTTGAACTTCTGCCTGCAGTCATCCCATTTTGAAACCAAGGCTGACAAAATCAGGTGAGCATGGAAAAAGGACACAGAAGACTGACCTGGGTCAGAAAGTGTGGGCGCCATAGAGAGCAAGGTGAAACTGACCACTGTGACAGCTATGAACCCCATCACAGCCCTGAAACACACACAGCCAGGTCACATCAGGAACACAGACACACACATCCAGGTCACATCAGGAACACAGACACACACATCCAGGTCACATCATAGACACACACATCCAGGTCACATCATAGACACACACATCCAGATTGCATCATGGACACACACATCCAGGTCACATCATGGACAAACACATCCAGGTCATTTTATGGACACACACATCCAGGTCACATCATGGACACACACATCCAGGTCACATCATAAACACATAAACACATCCAGGTCACGTCATGGACACACACATCCATGTCACATCATGGACACACACATCCAGGTCACATCATAAACACACACACACACACACATCCATGTCACGTCATGGACACACACATCCAGGTCATGTCACGGATACACACATCCAGGTCACATATAGAGACACACACATCCAGGCCACATCATGGACACACACATCCAGGTCACTTTATGACACACACACATCCAGGTCACATCATGGACACACACACATCCAGGTCACATCATGGACACACACACACATCCAGGTCACATCATGACACACACATCCAGGTCACATCGTGGACACACACCAGTGACAATTATTTCCTAAAAATTAGGTCAGACTCAGTATGAAAAACTCACTTCCAAATTTTCAGGGGCTCACAAAAATATTTAGGTGGTCACCATTAACAACTACTAGAAAATGCAACACACACACACACACACACACACACACACACACACACACACACACACGCGTGCACACACACACACACACACACACACACACACACACACACACACACACACACACACGAGCGGTGCTCTCACTGGCTCACACATATAAATGCACAGAGAAAGAGATACAAATATAGTAGAAATGAGGTGTATAGAAATACATTTGAAAAAAGGTGTTTATATAAATAAATAAAGTTAATAAACCATTCTAGACAGTGCTAAATATTATCTATTCATATTCGTGTTCCTATGCTTTTAGTTTTAAGTGTTATCAACTAACATGAGTAAATATGAGTGCCTACACTACCAGGATTTTAACAGTGAAACTTGATTTATGGGATCTCCTCTTCAATTACCATTACAGAATTTCCACTATGCGAGCCATTTCCTTCAATGTTGAAATATTTCATTGAATGATCAAATTCCCATCGCCATGCAATGATCATCGGAAGCTTGAGGAATCTATGATGAAAAACTGTAGACTGGCCATTCTTGTTCTGTGAGCAACGCATTCATACGTCCAGAACGGAGCCATTTTAATTATCCGAAATTCATGTTGCGAAGATCATTTGACTTTTGTTACATTCACTGGATTATACCCATGAGCCACAGATGAACTGTCGAATTTTGATGCTGAAAAGCTGAAATTCCTACAGTTTTCCATGCTTTTGCCACCTGGCTTGAATCACATGATCCTGTGGTCCAATCGTCGACTGGACAGGCCTAGTCTATTTTGACAACTCTTGTTGGTTTTCAGTAGAGAAGAGTTCTCAAGTGGAAGTGTTCATTGATTCAGAATGTTCTAGAACGTCAAGGAAATTTACAATTCTAACTTCAATTGTGGCAGATAAGACAAAAACCCTTTTGCATGATGTGCTGCTCAGAGTTGTAATGCGTAAAGGAGGAGAAAATCTGAGCGTCATGGTAAATTTTGGTACGTTTTTGTGACGCACTGGCCTGAATTCCAGTGCGTCAGATGGGAAGCTTATGCGTCAGAGATGCAGATTTGTGCATAGAATTATCATTGCACACAACCAGGTAACATCATGGACACACAAAACCAGGTCACATCATGGACACACACATTCAAGGTATATCATGGACACACACACGATGTAAACACACACACACACACACACACACACACACACACACAGAGAAAATTTGTCACATACACACCCGCATTTACACAGTACACACACACACACACACACACACACACACACACACACACACACACACACACACACACACACACACAAAACACACGACAGGGGCTACAGATGGCTACCTGTTTTCAGGAATTATGTCCCAGTATCAGCAGCACCAGTCCTGCCGCCCCACAGGCCACCAGAATCACCCATTGTAATGGATCCTCTGCACATCAAATAAACACATCATTTATTCAGCATCCTATTGACAAGTAATGGGGATGTAATTAAGCATCCTCCCTAAGTGAATCACATTAAATTTCACAAATTAGCCTAGCACTTGCTGTTCAGATTGCTGTGAGGCAGAAAGTTTCCTGGACAAATCAGCAAAGCAGGGGTGGGTTTTTCATTGATATGAGCAAAGATAGGACTTGGGTTCACAGGGTTCAGGTAACTATGAGACGGAAGGTTTCATGGACAAATTGGCACTACTAGGTGGGTTTATCAATATCATTGAAGGGAGCAAAGACAGGAACGGCACTCACACGATTCAGATAACTATAAGACAGAATGTGTCATGGACAAATCAGCACAACTATCTTAGTGAGCTTGTTAACAACAACGAGTTTGATTTTTTAGGTAGAATTTCCTGCTGATGAATGAAAACATTTTGTGCTTATTGTGAGAGTGGACGGATGATGCAGGCAAACCAGACAAGTACTTCTGATTGGAACTGACACTTCGTAATTGACAGCAGAAGGGCTCACAAGCTTCAGTACTACATTTTTACACAGACAATGTGTTGTCAAAGATAACATGAAAGTTCTTGACTGAGGTGGAGAGAGGGATGGGTGTGTCGCCATGCTTGGCTGAAATGACATTCACACACACACGCACGCATGCACGCATGCACGCACGCACGCACGCACGCACGCACACACACACACACACACACACACACACACACACACACACACACACACACACACACACACACACACACACACACACACACACATACACACACACACACACGCACACACACACACACACATTTCATGTCATCCCAATCCAGACACTCACGCTGTAAACCACAGTTGCCAGCGGTATAGTTACAGGCATAGGACACTGCAGCCACATAACTGGCGGCCAGTCCTGAATGGGTATCTGTGACGACGACCCCGTACACCGCCCCCTGACCCCTGACCCCGCTGAGAGGTCACCTTCACCAACGACTTTTGAGCCCCATCATTCTCAATGGTACTGACCTGTCAACATACATCTACATGATGCAGAAATCATGTCTTGTTACTGACACAATAAACAAGGATGAACTCCATAAGATGCACAGTGTCACACTTCCATTTGCATGAAGAGAAATATGTGTTTACAAAGCACAGTATGGTGAGAGAGAAAGGGGGGGGGGGGGGGGGGAGAGAGAGAGAGAGAGTGTGTGTGCATGCGCGCATGCGTGTGTATGTGTGCGCATGTGTGTGCATGTGTCTGTGTCTGAGCACATGTGTGTTTCTGTATGCATGTGTGTGCTGAATATGCATGTATGCGTGCACGAATATGCATGTATGCATGCACACAACTCTGTGTGTGTGTATGTGTGTGTGTGCGTGCATACATGTGTGCATGCATGCATGTGTGTGTGTGTGCGCGTGCATGCGTATAAGTGTGTAAGAAGAGAGCAAGAGAGTAAAGAGCGAGAAAGAGACAGTCAGTCAGACAGACAGACATACAGACTGACACAGAGACAGAGAGGAGACAAAGAGAAAGAGACAGACAGACAGACAGAGCATGACAGATATTGAGAGAAAATTGACAGAGCGCATAAAAAAGAAACAATGATACATATTATATCATGTACAGCAGGTTTGTATGCATTTCTACTTGCGCATGGCAAAAAAAAAACACATTTCTGTATGAGACACTGTTTTACTCGCTATAGGAATCTACAACAGACAAATCTGAAGGCCTGATCTCTAATGACACCAAAAGGTCTGAAGACACATAAGGACAGTCCTCAGAGAATCGAACACTGATTTAAAACATAAGGATATCTTCTCAAAGACCTCACTTCATGGGCCCTAAGTCATCTACACTGACATCAGCAATGTCCGTCACCTCACTTCATGGGCCCTAAGTCATCTACACTGAGTCATCTACACTGACATCAGCAATGTCACCTCACTTCATGGGCCCTAAGTAATCTCTACACTGACATCAGCAATGTCACCTCACTTCATGGGCCCTAAGTAATCTACACTGACATCAGCAATGTCTCTTGTCTCCTCACTTTATGGGCCCTAAGTCATCGACACTGACATCAGCAATGTCTCTGTCACCTCACTTCATGGGCCCTAAGTCATCTACACTGACATCAGCAATGTCTATCACCTCACTTCATGGGCCCTAAGTCTTCTACACTGACATCAGCAATGTCTATCACCTCACTTCATGGGCCCTAAGTCTTCTACACTGACATCAGCAATGTCTATCACCTCACTTCATGGGCCCTAAGTCTTCTACACTGACATCAGCAATGTCTATCACCTCACTTCATGGGCCCTAAGTCATCTACACTGACATCAGCAATGTCTCTTGTCTCCTCACTTCATGGGCCCTAAGTCATCTACACTGACATCAGCAATGTCTCTGTGTCTCCTCACTTCATGGGCCCTAAGTCATCTACACTGACATCAGCAATGTCTATCACCTCACTTCATGGCCCTAAGTCATCTACACTGACATCAGCAATGTCTATCACCTCACTTCATGGGCCCTAAGTCATCTACACTGACATCAGCAATGTCTATCACCTCACTTCATGGGCCCTAAGTCATCTACACTGACATCAGCAATGTCTATCACCTCACTTCATGGGCCCTAAGTCTTCTACACTGACATCAGCAATGTCTATCACCTCACTTCATGGGCCCTAAGTCATCTACACTGACATCAGCAATGTCTATCACCTCACTTCATGGGCCCTAAGTCATCTACACTGACATCAGCAATGTCTATCACCTCACTTCATGGGCCCTAAGTCATCTACACTGACATCAGCAATGTCTCTTGTCTCCTCACTTCATGGGCCCTAAGTCATCTACACTGACATCAGCAATGTCTATCACCACACTTCATGGGCCCTAAGTCATCCACACTGACATCAGCAATGTCTATCACCTCACTTCATGGGCCCTAAGTCTTCTACACTGACATCAGCAATGTCTATCACTATCACCTCACTTCATGGCCCCAAGTCTTCTACACTGACATCAGCAATGTCTATCACCTCACTTCATGGGCCCTAAGTCATCTACACTGACATCAGCAATGTCTATCACCTCACTTCATGGGCCCTAAGTCATCTACACTGACATCAGCAATGTCTGTCACCTCACTTCATGGGCCCTAAGTCATCTACACTGACATCAGCAATGTCTGTCTCGTCACTTCATGGGCCCTAAGTCATCTACACTGACATCAGCAATGTCTATCACCTCACTTCATGGGCCCTAAGTCATCTACACTGACATCAGCAATGTCTATCACCTCACTTCATGGGCCCTAAGTCTTCTACACTGACATCAGCAATGTCTATCACCTCACTTCATGGGCCCTAAGTCATCTACATTGACATCAGCAATGTCTGTCACCTCACTTCATGGGCCCTAAGTCATCTACACTGACATCAGCAATGTCTGTCACCTCACTTCATGGGCCCTAAGTCATCTACACTGACATCAGCAATGTCTGTCACCTCACTTCATGGGCCCTAAGTCATCTACACTGACATCAGCAATGTCTGTCACCTCACTTCATGGGCCCTAAGTCATCTACACTGACATCAGCAATGTCTGTCACCTCACTTCATGGGCCCTAAGTCATCGACACTGACATCAGCAATGTCTGTCTCTTCACTTCATGGGCCCTAAGTCATCGACACTGACATCAGCAATGTCTGTCTCTTCACTTCATGGGCCCTAAGTCATCGACACTGACATCAGTAATGTCTGTCATGAATCTCACTTTATGGGCCCTAAGTCATCGACACTGACATCAGCAATGTCTCTGTCATCTCACTTCATGGGCCCGAAGTCATCGACACTGACATCAGCAATGTCTGTCTCCTCACTTCATGGGCCCTAAGTCATCGACACTGACATCAGCAATGTCTCACAGGACCCAAGTCATCTACACAGACATCAGCAATGTCACCTCACCTCATGGGCCCTAAGTAATCTACACACATCAGCAATGACTCCAAGTCATCTACACAGACCATCAGGAATGTCCCACGGGACCTAAGTCATCTACACAGACATCCGCAATGTCACCTCACTTCACAGGCCCTAAGTCATCTACACAGACATCAGCAATGACTCTAAGTCATCTACAGACATCAGCAATGTCTCACGGGACCTAAGTCATCTACACAGACATCAGGAGAGCTCTGACAGAACCTTCCCGCTGCTTTCTGGCTCACCTTCATAGCGTTACTCTGCATATGCTGCACACTGTCATCAAGGCTCGAATCCTCTCGAACAGACCATCCACGCTGTCATCCACTTCACCTGTGTACGCCACATACACTTCATACTTCAGCTGCCTCATGTCTCCCTTGGCCTCGCAGGCCGGGGGTTTGGTTCCTGCAGGACTGGCCACGTTGGCCCACTGAAACACACCTGGCTGTAGAACTCGCCCGGGGTCACAATGATGTTAGGGTCTGTCTCCAGGGTGAACACCTGGTTGCAGGCGCCCGGAACTGGAACTGCAAAAAGGAGCAGGTATATTGTAGCAATGTGGGTGCAGTCCTTTTGCAAGTCGGTTGCTTGAACACCAATTGTCAGACTACCATGCACAGAGTCCACCAATTTTAGTCTTACTCCTGGATGATGAAATTACAGGGCAATAAAGTATGTGAACAAAATCTAAAAGGAATTTGAAATAACTCCGCCAGTTAACACGGACAAAAAAAGTAACAAAACAAAAAACAACACTCAACCTCTCAGGTCTTTCTTCAGGCAAGATAAACAACACTCAGGACAACAAAAACGAAGAACGAGCAATCGCCTATCTTATCTTGCACTGAATTTGAGAAGTGACTGCCCTTTTCTTCGTTTTTGTTCTCCTGAGTGTTGTTTATCTTGCCTGAAGAAGACCTAAGAGGTTGGAACGCATCACATTTTGTCCTCTAATTTGTTTGTCCATGTTAACTGGCAGAGTTATTTATAATTCCATTTAAAATTTGTTTCAGTTTTCGCCAGCAGTCACCTCACTTTGCGACTAATGAAATGCGAAGTCTCTGAGAGTGATGTCGGCAGGAGCAGTGAACTGTGAGAGGATCACCATGTCTGGGGCGTGGCATGATAGAAGGGTGCCCAGCCCTCTGTTGGTGATATCTTAACCTTTCCTGACGTAACACAGGTACACTCATTTACTGCTGGTTGGACAGACCAGGTTTTAAAGCTGAAAAAAAAAAAAAAGATCCCAGGAGTGATCTGAACTGACTATCATCACCTCCTCAACCACACACACTATTTTTGAATGTGGGACCCCACCCCCCACCACCACCACCACCACCACCCCTCCCCCCCCCCCCCCCCACCCTCACAGCTCCATTAGAAGAAAAGATCAGATTGTTAAATTCAGGAAAACAGACTTATCTATAGATCAAACACACACACACACACACACACACACACACACACACGCACACACACACACACAGTCATACCTAAAGGGAAAGTCTACAAACACACAATCTACAAACACACAATGTCATTCCTAAACAGCAAGTCTGTAAACTTCCTTTCCTGACCAGAAGGGCTGAACCATGTCCTAAAGAAGTTAATAATGCTAACAATGCATTCACCTGCCTAAACAAACTTTTCTCACACACACACACTGTTACATCCACACACACCCCCACCCCCCCCCCCCCCCCCCCCCCCCCCCCAGCCTTTCCCACATACACACATCCATACACTGTGGCTGCCCCCTTCCCTATGTCCCTGACAGACCTACACTGTTCCCTGTACAGCCCAGTGTGCTGGTCTCACCATTGTCCGTGTACTCCTGCACCACAGCCAGCACAGGGACTGACACATTGTCTGCAGGCCCCAAACTTCCCTCCTCCACTGCCACTGTCCACTCCCCGGTGCCTGCAGCCAGCATATGAACCATGCCCATGCTATTGCCACTGATAATGCCACCGGAGGGCGGCACTGTCTGAGTCAGAAGGAGGCTGGCGTACTGGGTGTGCACCTGAACGATGACAAAGTTTTGAAAAGGGCGAGAGAGCACTGAGCGTCAGGGTGATGGTGTCACCAGGCGTGATGGAGAACACGCGGGGCTTGCCAGGGGACAGCTGGTGTGCTGTGACATTGCCCACACCTGCTGAAATCATCACAAACATTACAAGATGCTAAAGAAAATTAGTATTTTGTTTCCACTGAATTAAAATTATCTGTTTATTCTCTATCTAGAGTGGTGTGTGCATATCAGTAGGTACTCAAAGTGATTTTTAAAATGTTTTTGACTGTTGTTTTCAATAGGTCAAGGTTATAGAACAACTTAAAACTAAGAAAATTATGTAAAATTTATAGCTGTAGCTTAATTAGGAGCAAAGTTATGATTTTTTTAATATTTAATTTTTTTTACGACAGTCAGAATTCCCCATAAGGGCCATGTTTGGAGGCCTGTAACTCGGCCATTGGCAAAGTGACATGTCTGAAACTATGGGTGACTGATGTCAACTACTTGTAATATACACTGAATTTTTTTCAGACCTGAGGCTCTTGCAGAGTCCGACTACCACACTCCTAAAAATGCCAAAATCTTCATTTTGACTTTTTCTTCCTTCCATATCGGCAACCAAAACAAGTTATAAAATGACACATCCCTGCTTTCAATTGACATACAAGCATGTAACTTATATCAAAATGATCAGGATTACAAGATCTATCCAATAAGAAGACATTCAAGCATGTCAGCACAATGTACACCCCCATACCACCTTCACCCCCCCCCCCCCCCCTTTTACCTAAACTTCTTGTGTGCCATGTAAACATTACGTATACAAATTAAATATCTCTGCTTGGCATGATCTTATGAAAACATATGATTGACATTTGTACCAAAAGTAATGCTCAGAAGATTAAAAAGCAAGAAACTTTGCCTACCCCCCCCCCCCCCCCCCCCCCCCCCTCCTCGCTCCTCTCCCACCCCCCCCTTCCCTCCCCTCCACCCTAATTCTCCAGTGCCTATGCTTTCCATATATTAGTGAAACTTATATATATGATTGCCAAGAAATACTGAATATAACAATGCCATTACAAAATAAATACACTCATCCCTTGAGTTTTTACCCTGGCCCCATACCCCCTTGCCAGCAGGAACTGAATGGACAAACTTAACGGTTTACTTAATTGTAGTTGAAGCCTGAAGAATTGCTCCTCTTTCTAATTGGCATACATTTTTAGAATTGATAAATATCCGGACGAGCACAGTGTAGAAAACCAAAGGAAGGGATAGGAGTGAGATGTGCATATGCTGGCCAAGGCTTGCAGCTAATCGGTAAACAGCACCAACTTTCAACACACGCTGACACAACAATCACCATCAAAAGTACAAAAGACAGTGTATGGAAATGAAAGATGAATAACAGATTTTGTCTGATGTATTTTCATTTTTTGATTAATTTTTCAAACATTTGGAGAAAATAACAGTCAAATGTGGGTTAACAGCCCACTGGCTCTTTCTTAGTCATGGAGAGAAAGTTTGTGTAGAACTGGCCATTGTTACAGTGTATGTTGACCAGAACAATGCCTGTTGTAGCAGACACTAACTGCACAGTTTGGAGCACCTGAAGTAATAAATAAATTGAGTTAGGGTTGTCATTAATTGATAAATCATGATGATAGCTAATCCATTCCATTCAGTCACACACACACACACACACACACACACACACACACACACACACACACACACACACACAGAATCACGCACACACACATAACATACATTATCACCATAACCGCCAATGACAATGGAGTGCATAAGACAAGTGTTTTTTAGAATCTCAGCTTGATTTATTTGATAAAGGGAAATACAGGCAGGCAAAAATTAATATTCTGTACAAAGCTTAAATAAATGTTTAAGAACTGCCCAAAACGTGGACAAAACGAATCACAAGACAAAACACATGATTCGTTTGTCGACGTTTTTTTTTTTGCAGTTCACAAACGTTTTTTTTTTTTAAAGATTTGTTTAGATTTCCGCCTGCAGTCATCTCACTTTGCAACTAGATCTAATATTCTATACATTTCCTACTGGAACTGTGTAGTAGTTTCAGCTGTTCATTCGACATTGGGCCTCAAAAGCGTCGTTGGGCACGGTCACGTGACCTAATAAAATTTGATATTTAAGTCGAACAGGAAAGATCTGGTTAAAAAAAAATCAACAGAAAATAAGCCTTGAAGTCATACAAACTACACCTGTAACATATCCATGGAATCTAAGTAGCAGTTTTAATTTGGTGTAAAATACAAAACACATACTCCTCTCATCAG
>JADBJO010004374.1:20000-45000 GCA_016801955.1 Conus betulinus | reverse complement strand
TTTTCGGCAATGCCATAGATCAAAATTAAAGCATATCAGACCATTGAGTCTATAAAATTGAGAAAGACGCAACCGTAGTGCATTGATTAAATTATTCATTGATCAGAACATAACATTCTGTGTAGTTAAACCTGCAGGAAGCATGTGTTGATACTTTCATTTTGTTTCATGAATGCCTACGTGTTACATCACCTAAACCGTAACTTCCGTCGAACGTCAACATGGCGGATTGTTTGACGTCTACTTCGACCCAGCAGTTGAAACACAGAATTTTGTGGCTGTATGTTGCTTCTAACAGCCCAAGTATGAGGACGCTGTTGCTGTTGTTTCTATCAACGGGTATTTGTCTGGCATGTCTGGTGACGTACATGCCAAAACTGATTTTTCTTATGTTTCCTGTTTCACATAAATGGCTGGTTGCGAGTGACACAGACATGATACATCACGAAACGTCTGTTATTCTGCGTGTCCGACAAAAGTTACCGATTAATCCTGGTATGTATTGGGGTAATCTTCAACTTTAGAATACTAAACTCAGGGGGGCTGTTTAGACGAAAAACAAAAAGTGTCTTAGGCTCACCTCGATGCGCTAAGTTGAATGGAACCCTCAGCTAAGCTGTACGACCACTCCTTTCCCATGAAACTGCGACAAATACACAGTAAGCTGAATACTCCTTCCCCACCTGCACGCCATTTTGAGCATGATCCAAAATTAAAAAAAAAAAATTACAACACGTGATCAGCAGTCAAAATGGCTTGCAGGTGGTTGCTCTGGCTGTGATCGGCTGAGCTTACAGTGTATTTGTCGCAGTTTCATGGGAAAGTAGTGGTTGACAGCTTAGCTGAGGGTTCCATTCAACTTAGCGTATCGAGGTGAGCCTAAGACACCTTTTGTTTTTCGTCTAAACAGCCCCCCTAAGTTTAGTATTCTAAAGTTGAAGATTACCATGTATTGGTAGAAAGATAATGGCCATCTCTCAGTCTCTCTCTCTCTCTCTCTCTCTCTCTCTCTCTCTCTCTCTCTCTCTCTCTCTCTCTCTAGCCCTGATATGATTATGGGTTTGGGTGTAAACAACATAAATTGTTCTCTCTCTCTCCCTCCCTCTCTCTCTCTCTCTCTCTCTCTCTCTCTCTCTCTCTCAGTCAGTCTGTCAGTCTCTCTCTGTGTGAACGCATTAGCGCATGCACGTGTGCTCAGTCACTCTTTCTCAGTCAGTCCATCAATCTCATTCCCATTCTCTCTTTGCTGCATGCATTTGCTGTCTCGTACACGCTCTCCTTCCACACCAGGTCATTGAATTTGAGTTAAACATGACCAGCTAATAGTCTTAAATGCCTTTATCATAAGCTTGTGTCAGGGGCTTATATAGAGTGGGTATGAAACGTTTCCAGTATTGCTGCCCTTGCTAGCATAGTCTTTGGACAGGAAACTAACATTTGCTGTCTTTATAAAGAAGAATTATGTATCTGTGCAGAGGTGATGACATGAAGTTTTTTTTTTTTTTTTGTACAGTAGCCAGCCAGGCTACCTCACAGAAAAAGCTTTTTAAGTTTTTACCAAATTTGTCTTTACAGCCAAAAATGTTATATACTTCACACATACACATGTGCACACGCACACACTAACACACACACACACACACACACACACACACACACATACACACAGACTGAACGATACCTTGAAAATTTCACTGCTACTGCAGAAAGATATGTTTGGCGTCATATACTTCACCATGTCAGACCATAGCATTCTACGGCAGTTAGTCAGCTCTGGCAAAATCCCCATACTGGGCATTTTATGATTTCTTGAGCATATGCACATGATGTAATATGTATTTCTAGATGTGAAAAAGGAAGCCGCAGCAGCACTGAACGTGGCCCTGGATCTTCAGGAGCAGGGCAAGAAAAAGATCGTGCCATGAAAATCTTCCAGCACGCTCTTGCCCTGGACCCATTGCATGCTGACATCCTCACGGCTTATGGTGAGTTCCTGGAGCTGCACATGAATGACGTGATGCGAGCCGACCATTACTACAAAATTGCACTGGAAATCAGCCCCAAGCACCGGAAAGCACTGACCAACATCCAGCGAACCAGTCCTGTTGTGGAAGAGATTGACCAGAAGAGGTTCAACCGCATCGATCAGAAACGCACACTGTTCTACACGGTACCTGGCACCCACCCTGCCCTTCGGCGCGCAAAGAAGGAAGCCTACTTTGCACACATTTACCACAGCAACGCCATCGAGGGCAACACCCTGACGCTGATGCAGACGCGGTCCATCATAGAGACGAGGGTGGCAGTGGGGGGCAAGAGTCTGCTGGAGCAGAACGAAGTGCTTGGACTGGATGCCGCTCTTAGTTACATGAACAGCACGCTTGTAGGCAGGGTAGCGGATATCTCTGGAACTAAACAACCAATTCTCATGCTATTTTTTTTAAAAATGGAGGAGATACACTGTACTTTTATTATATCATAACAAGTTAGTAATGGTAAGTCAACAACAATTTCAATTTTTTAGTGATTTCAAGTGGAAAAAAAAAATGCAAAATAAAAAAAAAAATGTTATGTTTCTTCTAAGCGTAAAAAATAAAGAAAGAATGCCAACAAACTCTCAACAATGGAGGAAAAATACTCCACTCACAACTGAAGACCAGAAAGTATGGTATTTCCAACAGAAATGTGCATGAAACAGCCACAAATATACAACTACTCCAATAGCAGGGAACACACACACACACACACACACACACACACACACACACACATTCTTATGCCTAACTGGTACACATGTAAGAAAGAAAAAGGGAACACACACACACACACACACACACACACACACACACACACACACACACACACACACACACACACACACACACACACACAAACACACACACACACGTCCCTTTCACTCTCAACAGTAATATATATATATTTTTTTTTTTTGAACACAAAGTCATTCATGTGCCTGTTGGTCTCTGAACCCTTGCCATTCAGTTGATCTATATAATCAGCTGTACACCCACTCGAAACACGTCTGTGATACTCGCCTCTCACGTGTCAGTTGGCCACACCCCCTTCAACCTCGACCAGCGAGAGTGGGCCCACAGCGTGTGTGTGAAAGTTCGTTGCCTAAAGTCTTAGTGGGCTCCCCTCACATAGAGTTAGTGAACAGTCAGTCAGTGCTGGCTGGCTCAACGCAAAAAACACTGGGGCACACACGGTAGGGTAGTAAGTGGGCGTCTTATCAGCCTCTCAAAACAAGTTGGCAACGGTCCAACGCTTCACGTTGGAATAATTCGGTCAAGCCCTCACTATCGTTCTTTACTCGTGGCTGTCTGGGTCTTCTTCATCTGTATTAGGAACAACCAACTGTCTATTCAATATTCCCAGCACTGATCTGTGGTAAATGTACGGCAAGGTCGAGTACGTAAAGTGCTTGGTGGTGACGTCATAGTGAATGGAAAAACAATCGGAATAAAGTCAATAACACTGAACTGAATAGTATTCTGACAAGGCAAATGGCTGTGAGCATGGGCCAGACCATCCCCCAACTATGACGTTTATTGCTGGCTTTTTATCTCATGAACTAGGATCGTGAGAGTATCGGGAGTTAGGTCACCCTACTTTGTCGCCAAAAAGCGCCCATGGCGCTCTGCCAAGTCGTCGCCAAAAAGCGCCCATGGCGGTGAAAGGGTTAATTTATCTATTTCAATGGTGCTGTTTTTCAGACTTGTGATTTTTTTTCCTCATATATTTCTGTTGTTGCTTGTTTCTTCACTTCAAAATCAGCACCATCTATTGTGTGTTCTTTAATAAAGTGATCAATTATAGGCATTTGAAAGAAAATGTGAGGTAAACTGAGACGGATTGAATGTTAATTTATTGTTAAAGACAGTATCTCTGTCCTTAATTGGTAGTTGTCAAGTGTATTAGCCTGTTAGTATTACTTAAGCATGTTTCTCAGATTTCATGCTAACAATATATGCTGTGAAACAACAAAGCAAATCGTGATAAAAGGAGCCTTTAGCATCTTCTGACTAACACATTTCTTAGTAGCACACATATTCAATTCATATTGTGACCCTTCCCATTCATATCAGAGCTGTGATATCAGAATCAGTGTCCATGTGACAGATTTTGCAGTGCAGTTGTCCCATGAATTACACGAAGTGTTGAGAACAGAGAAGAGAAAAGACGACCTCTAGTATAGTAGTGTTGAAAATATACATTCTTATGGCATATGGTAAGCAGTCCTCCCCACTCATATAAACATGCAACGCGCACATGTAGACACACACACACACACATACACACACACACACACACACACACACACACACACACACACACACACACTCGAAAGAAATAAGGAAATAACTCAGTTGTAATGTGTGACAGTCTCAGCGGATAATAATTACATGGTAAACAATTGTGAAAAGTGTCTTCCCCCCCCAACCCCTGCCTGGCTACCACATTCCCAGTCCCATTAGTCATGCCATTTACATGGCAGTTTACTGCTACTCTGCTCATCTTGGCTTCCCCTACACGGCCACAGCTTGGTTCATCCCACTGCAATTCTGGCACTGGCAACCCGCAGGAAGCAGTCATCAAGCCCTCATGAGGCAAACCGTCATAGGGGATTCTGCTCTGCTGCTAAGTCACTTCACTGATGTGTAGTGGTGCATGTTCTGATTGAAAATGGACGCCACCTACTATGCCCCAACTGACAACAATAAGTGTTTAGTCAGGGAGCCAGGTACAAGTGAGCATCCCATTCCAGAGGACACCGCTGAGTCCATCCACTGGGACTCCCCATGAATTCGCTGATAGTGATGATCCCATCACAAACTCACCAAGAGTATAGATGTAGAGAGAGAATCAAAAGTGAAGTCACTGTGAAAGCAGAGCTTGAAATGCCACATAGTTTTAGATTCTTATGCATAGACGAGGATGATGAAGATGATGGTATTGGAGTTTCAGAGTCTGAAGAGATTACATGACAGGGCTCTCGCTTTCTGTTCCTTGCTTTCTTTCTTAACTTATCTCAACATCATCAGGTTTGAGAGATTACAGACACCTTCATTGAGGGTAAGAACATTTGAGCAACACTATCAGAGATCATTAAAAGGATGAAATTCCACTTCCAGTATTACCATCTTAATTCACAGCAAACACAGCTTGGGGCCTCAAAATCCATCAGGTTTGAAAGGAATGGAACCTGCAACAACCCAGCCTGCAATGCGCTTCACTAACTTCTACACAGGGGCAGCTGGTATGAAAAGCATCCTGCCGTATTTACATGAATGCCAAGAGGCATGAAAGTTTTGCACTATCACACACACTTACACTTGAGAGAAAGAGAGAGGTAAATAACAATGTTGATAGAAGCTGCGACAATATCTCATGGAGGAAGAGAAAAGAATTTGGGGGGGGGGGGGGGGGGGGGGGGGGGCTGTTTTCATCAAAAATACATGCTGTTTTCATCAAAAATCTTTGATGATATGAGTACACATGGGAACACCAAATGAAATTCAGTTGGGAACATGAAGAAGCTGTTCAACTGGCTATGGCTTGATATCACACTTACTCAGAGAAATGAACTCATTTAAAAAAAATCATCTTCTATTTATTGATCACTGATTTTACAGCCTCATGGGAGATGGCAAAGAAAGTGGTGTTTGAAAATGTAAATTTTAGTGATGAGTAATGTGTGGAGATTGTGTACTATAATAAGAAGGAAGGAAAAATGGGTAAGAGTGAGCCTGGACTTGGAATGCCCAGCCATGGGATTTAACGTCGTTTGACCATCACAGTGTTTTGAGACAGCCTTTGGACTGATTGTCTTTGGAAAGAACAAATTTGTATCATATGTCTTACAGGAAATAGGAGGATGGGTTGGGGGGATGGAACTTTATATGCTGTGTGAACTACATTGTGTGTGTATACATGTGTGTGTGTGTGCGCACGCGAGCACATGTATGTGTGTGTGTCTGCATGTGTGTGTGTGTGTGTGTGTGTGTGTGTGTGTGTGTGTGTGTGTGTGTGTGTGTGTGAGTCTGTTTGTTGTATGTGTGTGTGTGTGTGTGTGTGTGTGTGTGTGTGTGTGTGTGTGTGTGTGTGTGTGTGTGTGAAGGAGGTTCTGTTGTCATCCACATTGTTGGTCTATGTGTCGGTCTGTTAGCCAGCTTATGCTGAGAGTAATCAACTGATTTAGAAGGAAACTGGGGGAAAGGTGAAATATGGCACAGCCAGGGATGAACCCATCAGATTTTATTACAGATCTGGGTCATAAGGGGGATCCACGATCCATTCAAACCTCGGCAGAGCTGTACATTCTCCCAAGTGCTCTGTTAAATGTTTCATGATTTATCTTAACACTGCTTGGATTTTCCATGATAGAGAGAGGGCTGAAGAGTACAAATGATTTTTGGTAACATGATTTTTCTTCTTTTTGGGGGGGGGGGGGGGGAGGGGGGATGGAAGAGTCACGTTATAAGTTTTGATGTTTGTTATTATATGATAATCATATGCATGTTTTTGCTGGCAGGTGGGTCGCCTGACACTGCAGGATTTGCTGGACATCCATCTTCGTGTCTTGGGCTTTGTGGACCCTTCCCAGGCTGGCCGTTTCCGATCCACGCAGGTCTTTGTAGGGGAGTTTCACTCCGCCACCTCCGGTGGACGTTCCACTGCTGATGGATGAATTTGTCACGTGGCTGAACTCAGACGAAGCCTTTGCCATGCACCCAATCGAATTTGCAGCCCTAGCGCATTATAAGCTGGTGGTGATTCACCCTTTTTATGACGGAAACGAAAGGACTTCCCGCCTGTTGATGAACTTGATACTGATGCAGGCTGGTTTCCCGCCAGTTGCAATTAAGGTTGAGGACCGTCTGAGGTATTACGAGACTTTGGAACTGGCCAATAATGGGGATATTCGTCCCTTCATCCGTTTCATTGCGGAGTGTACAGAGAGGACTTTGGATGAGTACCTTGCTGCCACCATGGAAACAGGGCATTCTCTGCAGCAGGAATCGGATAAGAAGAACACGTCAGAACGACAGAGAATCATTTACATTGACAATGAAGATTGATGATGATGATGATGATGATGATGATGATGATGTGTGTGTGTGTGTGTGTGTGTGTGTGTGTGTGTGTGTGTGTGTGTGTTGCAGGGGGAAACAAGGAATACAAAGGGGGGAGAGAAGAGTGTGCGTGAGATTGGACAAGGGTTTTTTTAAATCGCTGGAATGATTCAAACTGTAGCTCCACGCTGGTGAAGGTCAGATACACTGACTTTGTTATTTGTTCAAGTTTGCATAGTCAAAGAAGAAGCAGTATGAATTAGGTGTGCTTTTTTTTTTTTTTTTTTTTTTTTTTTTTTTGACCTGCTGCAGTGAAGTTTGTCTTGACCTAAAATTCAAAGGACAATACAGAAATTATTCATGAACAAAACAAAAAAAAATTGTTTTTGAACTAACAGGCACAACCCTTATTTATCTGCAGAGCCATTATGGTAGTCTGTGATGATATTGTACCAAACACACCAGGTCAAAGTCCCCAGTTTGATTCTATTTTCAAGACTTTTACAGTTGAAAAAAAAGAAATGAGGGGGCACAGAGATGAAAACGTGGGTAACTTCATACAGAATAAACTGAATTTGACAGTTCAGTGACTCTTGATTCAAAGCAACAATTGTGATTGGGGTGGGAGAAGGGAAGGGGTGGAGAATGGTGGGAAAGGGGGGGGGGGTGCAGAGGAAAAGAGAAAGAAAAAATGTGTTTTAACCAGTGCAGTGATATACACTGGTGCGGAAATCCAAGTTTGATGGGTACACAATGGACAGGGAGACTCCAATCAGATAGTTGATCAGGGTAAATCTGTCTGTGTTCTTAAAGTATTTCCCACTTCATGTTTGGGGGAGGTTTAGCCCTGTCATGTCAGCGTCTTTGCCATGTCATGGAAATCCAGTTGCAAATTAACCCTGATTCGACTTCTACAGATGTATCATGCCTGATTCACTGATTATTGTATGTGGAAGACTTGGTGAAAAATGGAAACCCCCCCCCCCCCCCCCCCCCCCCCCATCTCTTTTTTTACCCTTGATTTTGTATGTGATCTGTTGTTGCTGTTTTTTTTTTTTTAATGTAATTGATCTGAAAACAAGAAATGGAACGCACTGAGGTATGCTTTAAATGATTAAGAAAGATGGCTTTTGAAGAGAAGTTAGAACTGAATCTGTCATTCTTAAAAGTTGAATGTAGGATGTTTGGCCTGGATTCAACTTGATTGTTTCACAAGTATGTAAAGCTGCTGCTTAGATATGGCATCAAACTGCATCCTAGGTTGACTGAAGCTGTTGTATGCTCAAAATATCGGCATCATATACTTTGAATTACTATGGATTCATAAACAAATCGATGAAGATCACGTTCTGCTGGTTACCGAGATATTTTTGATAACCCTAAAGACACAAGTGGAAAACCATCAGCAGTTTTAATCCATTTTTAGGGCTGACATTTAGACATGTTTTTCACTTGATTGAAAATGAACAGCTCTCTGCGTTTGATAAATCTGCTCACACACAGAACAAATTCAAGTAAGTAGATAATGGTTTATTTTAGCCCACAGTTTACATACCTTCCATCACCTAAATTTTTACCTACTGGAAGCATATCGGGTTTTGTAAATTTTGGTCAGAGTTGAGGTGTGTTACCTTTGGCAAGATGTGTTGAGTGTATTAGACCCCTCCTGTGCTTTGAACATTGATTACAAACATCAAATTATCCGATACTTTGATGAAAATGGACAGAGAACAGTTGCAAAATCCTTTTATTTGCACATTCAGAAGCTTAAATTAATACTAGAAATCAGAATGCAGTAATTAGTGACGGAAGGCTCTATTTTCTGCAGATTTATTTGTAATAAGCTGTTCTTCTCAATTACAGATGACTTCAGGTTTCCGGAGCAAAGTTAGCACTAGTAACTCCAAATTTAGTGCTGAATATTTTAGATAGTTGTAGTAGGTTTCAACAGTTCAAAATTGGTGCAGTACATCTTATACATGACTTAGCTAGCTACAGTTTTTTACTCGAGATCAGGAGAACAACATCTGAAGGGAACTTTGTGTAAAGACAAAATATCAGAATTTAAGCCATAGTTGTCTTGTAGATTTTCTGTCGGAATGATTGTGGTTAATGTATCAAAAATTAGCATAGTTTTATGTACAAGCGTGCGCGCAAAAACTACACAGTTTTACACACACACACACACACACACACACACACACACACACACACACACACACACACACACGCTCTCGCATGTACTCATGCATGCACGCACACATGCACGCACACACACACACATTTCTCTTTCTCTCACCTATCTATTGAATATATTATGTGGTGCCAAATATCATACATTCATTTCACATGAACATTTTTTTTCAATGATAGGTCAGAAATCTGACACTGTGCCAAAGTTCTCTGGTTGGCTTACCTTAATGATTGGGTAAAAAAAAACTAGAATACTTAATGTTAGTGTAGAATATGTGTTTCGGACACAAAACATTTGAGTTTCCAATACCTAATAGTGACTGTTTTCTGTCTCTTAAAAGGGTTCAACAGTATATTTTGTTACTTTGGACTTGCAGTACATTTCACAAAGACTGTTACTTTATGTCAATGTTTTTATGTGAAATGGAATGCACCGCAAGTTGGAAATAAACAATATCTCGCTAAGTAAATTGAAACAAAACTGACATTTTTTTATCTTTGTGACTTCATTTATTTTCCTGTCAAAAGATATTGATTTTCCTTTACAGCAAACCGAAATTAACTGGGTTTGGTGAAATGTACGATGTAACATACTGTAAATGTGACTGAAACCTCAGTAATGAAGAAAAAAAAAACAACGGCAACATAATACAAGTAACTTCTGTTGCATCATTAAGTTCCAGTTGTTCTATTCTCATTACAAGTTTGCTAAGTGTTTGCATTCGTTACAAAATAAAACTCATGTGCTTTTCGTGACTGTTTTGTGACACTTTTTGATATTCTTTTCTAAATCACATTCTTTTTGGACACTGCAGACAGGTAATATAATTCACAATAGATACATGGAAATGGAAATGTTTTTTTTTTTTTCTTTAATTACAGTTTCAGAATTTCTATAATTTGGAAAATTTCTTGGATGTTTCATTTAACAAACTCACAATCTCATGGTGCCTATCCATGCTTGATGATCTTACAAGTAAGTTTCTGAATGTTTCTGTAGAAGTGAAGATCAAGACAGATACAGGACACAGCGCCAGAGCTGAATAGTTTTAATTTTCACATAAATTTACTGCGGGTTGGCAGATTACATGTAGGGATACATTGTGACTAAATTTTCAATTTTTAAGCGTATCATTCCGCAGTTAATGAAGATAACAAGTTTATTGCTGCCTTCAGAAGATCACGCTTGGGAACAGACCTTCAACATTAAAAAATCACCAAACATTCATGCTCTTTTCTGTCAAATGTCGCTATCATGCACTATGTCCATGAAAGCATTTTTGTTGTATTAGAGTTTAATGTTTAAGCTAAGCAGGGCAAGTGATCAGTAATGCAATGGACACACTCAAAAGTACGTGAGGTAGAACTCTGCAGATGACTCATTGCAGTCTTCAGAGAAAATGAGTGCACTGTAATCAATTTGGTCTTGAGCAAAATATTCCAGTAAACTGAGTTCCTGTAATGAACAATGCCTATCAACTAACCGCCGCCGCCCCCCCCAACCCCCTTACCTACTTTTATGAAAAAAAAAAAGTGCACATGTATATTTGTTTAAATGAGTGTATGATATACTTGTCTTTCATGTAAATATTACATATTAGTGTACATCTTGTGGAAGTTTGCTTTTGCTGATGAAGTTTATGATTATGCATTAAACACAGGGTTGTGTGGAATCATTAACCTGCTGCAAAAACTTCATACAGTTGAAATGTGTGGATAAATGTATGCATCCATATGATGCCATCAGTATTTGTGTGTGTGTGTGTGTGTGTGTGTGTGTGTGTGTGTGTGTGTGTGTGTGTGTGTGTGTGAATGAAGGACATCTCAAAGGAAGGTTATGATCATGAGCAAATGTTTGCCACTGTTGATTTTTTTTTTTTTTTTTTTTAGTCTAACAATGTTTACAGTTAAGTGTAATTTTTATGATATCTTCTTTATAAACCCACAGATTTCTTTTTCAACTCTTATTGAGATTATGCGTTTATTTTTAAACTACTTACAAAGTCTGTAATGGTGAGGGAGGCTTATCAGATAAATACTTGTAGGTGATGTTTTGTTGGTGTAATTTGATGGTTGGTTTGCGGATCAAATACTTAAGATTTGTAGTGTTTATTCTCTGTTTTCCTATAAGGAGGTGCTGTGGTAAAGTCTTTGCAGATCCTAATTAGAGAAGCTTCAACTAGGTTTCAAACAATAAAAAAGATAAGATAATGTTGCATATAGCCCAGCCGACCGCAAAGGGCCATATCAGGGCTGGGGACCATTTTCAGAGGAAAAGTTAAGGTGACTTTAGTTTTACCTGTCTACATGGTTCTAATGAAAGCACATTTATATTGGCTCATAAACATGTTCATGATCATGTGCAAAGGTTTCACTCACATGCGCGCACACACATGCACGCACGCACGCATGCCCACTTGCATGCACACATGCATGCTTGCATGCACACATGCATGCATGCATGCTCACATGCACACACGCACACACGCACACACACACACACACACACACACACACACACTCTTACACACACACACACATACACACACACACACACACACATACACTTACACACACATAAATGCATGGATGCATAAATCATGGGCACTCACTCTCACATACACACACACACACACACACACACACACACACACACACACTAAAATGCGCAAGAGTTGTTTCTGTCACAATTTCCTTCTCTCTTTTTTCACACTCTTCTTTTTTTTTTTTTGTTTTTGAAAAGTGATACAGAAAAACTTGGTTGTGTCAGTTCAATTCCTGGCGTTCGCCTCTTGCATTTGCTATCATCCGACAAGCATTTGAAACACTTCATGGTGGCTGTGATGCGGGTAGTATTGTTGTATGCATTTTTGATGTTTGTTTTTTTTGGGGAGATTATTTTTGTTGAAAATGTATGTCTGCATCCCATTGAGGTATTATGTAAGCTTGTTTTAGTGCCTTCTGTGTGTTCATTTTGATTTTGCCTTGTTTTTAGTAACACTCTGTTTCCTTTTCCTTACTGGTTATATCAGGCACATCTTTCTAATGCTTTTGCTTCTTTGTCTACTTCTTCTTTGCCATCATCATATATGTTGTCCTCATGATCTGGGTTTTTTGTGTGTTGTTGTTCTCTTTGGTTTATGAAAGCAGACGGAGAAGAGAGGCTAACTGTTTTATCGTACTTAGACCTTTGCAACCATACACTTTTGGTATATATGTTATGTGTGTCTTTTTTATGAACAAGCATACTTTATTCCCATATTATTCTTCTCTCTTCGTGACCATTGCCTTTCCTTGTTCTGGAAACTGTCTTCTGTGAGTTCCGTGTATATATTAAAGAAAAAAAAAAAGAAAAGAAAAGAAATCAAATTCTAGCAGTGTGTGTCAAAGAAAGGAATATTCACCATAGTAAGTCATGTTTCGGAGTCTTTTCAGCTCATTCCCACATTAGGAAGAGACTGTATTTTAACTTGTTATGAAAGGAAAATTATGATCAGTACACATTTTCTCAGATAGATGAAAAAATGATAGAAAATGTACCATGGATTTTTCCATTCAACTGTTTTATGGTTTCTACCTTAATTTGCTGTTTCACTTTGCTGAATATGTACTTTTAATACTCCAAAAGTTATGGTCAGTGGAGGGAATATATAATTGAAGGAGCAAGCTTGACTGCACACAACTTTTACACTATGATGAACAATTTATTTTTTTTTTTTTTTTTTTTATTTATTTATTTTTTTTTTTTGCAACCGAAGAAAACTCAAACATAAAGTGGGTTCCTAGACACCGTTGAACTAAAATCAGCCTGGCATATTCCTAACAGATAATTTCTTGCCATTTTTCACCAAAGGTTCTCCAACAGTGCCACATTCACGTGAAAGGAGGATGTTGATGATAATGAAAGATATGTCTCAGATTATGGTTGATAATAGAAACACTAGTCCTGCCACAAGAGATTACCGCAATGGGCATTACCATTCCATTCCACAGTTGTACTCGTATGAACCATGAAAAAACAAAAAAACAAGTATTGTGAATGTACTTGAATGAACATACTTATCATAAGGTTATTTCATGAACAGGATTCTGAAAGCAGTATGAGAAACAAAAAAAGTCAGGATGTGAGACTACTTAGTCAATGCATGCTTCTGGTATGTAAAGTTGAAAATTTAAAAGAGTGTTTTTTTTTGTTTGTTTGTTTCATTTTTTTTTCTTTTGTTTTTCTTACAGCCACGTGCACAGCTAGCCTTGTGTGCGTGGACTTTACATTGGACTTCTCTAGGTCTTGTGTGCATGGGCTTTACTTTGGACTTTACCTGATCTTGTATGCAAGGACTTTTCTTTGGAATTTTCCAAGTCTTGTGTGCATGGACTTTACTTTGGACTCTCCCTGGTCTTGTGTGCATGGACTTTGGACTTTCCCTGGCCTTGTGTGCATTGACTTTTCCCTGGCCTTGTGCGACTTCATCTGGTCTTGTATTCCTTGACTTTACTTTGGACTTTTCTTGGTCTTGTGTGCATGGACTTTACTTTGGACTTTTTGTAGTAGTCTTCCAGAGGTTCTTGTCATATGGGAGTTATTGATTGGGGGGGAGGGGGGGGGGGGGGGGGGGTGCAGTAAGCATGCACTGAAAAAAAAAAATGATGCACATCATAGAAAAGTGTTGCTGTTAACAAAGACAGCTCTAACACAAAAGTATGGAATAGGTATTTTGTTTAAAATGCTTCCGATTTTCAGGGGGTAAAAAAGAGAAGAGGTTGAAAATAAAGAAGAATGGTTCCCAGCTATCGAAAGAAAAAAAAAAGTCAAAATGCAAAAAATCTTCATTATGGTAAGAGAGAGTGTGTTTTTTTTTTCTTCTCTTTTTTTTTTTTTTTTTTTTTTCACTCTGAAAATTCTACTGTATCCGTTTACAAATGGAAAGGTAGTAACAGACTAACTGCAGATCTTTGTGCACGCTTTTATTTGTTAGCAAAACGAGTACTGGAAGAGACCCTGGTCTTAAAACATCACAAGATGCAAAAGTGTTAAGAGTGCAGTTAACTGTATTGGCACAGTCTGCTTTCAGTCAAATTTTCAAAGGGGTATAATATGTTCAGACCTACTAGTTCCCTCTGTTCTTGTGTTTGTGCATATATACATGCACTAAATCACATGCACCCATCAAAACTTTGGTAATCCATGTCAATGTTTGGTAGGTGGTGGAGACTCATCATACAACAAGACATTTAGAGAGGAGTTGTTTTCAGTGAAGCATTCATTTCTGTTGGATTCAGTAATACTTTATTCATCCAAACGGAAATTTATTTATGGCTGCACAGGCCCATTATTAACACTATGCAATATAAAACTCAGACAGAACAAAACCTTAGAACGTGTCATGGATTGATACAATTCTAAAGAGAAATTGGCCGAACTGTTCATGTACCTGTACGATTCACAAAATTTAATGTGAGAGATGAGAAGGAAATGGAAATACCATTAGAATTTCTTGTCACCTTAACAAATATAGAAACATACAATTTTTCAACAAACTTTTTTTTTTTTTTTTTCGTCTTTTTTCCGCTTACTTACATTTAGATGCTGGCTGAGCATACATTAATGACTGATGCATCTACGAAAGTGCAGTTACAGACCATACAATGCAGGCATTAAAATCTTTTTACATTGTTTGCTTGTGAGTGCAGTACGAATTAAGTTTCAGAAACTTCGAAAAATTATGAAAACTGTTCAATCCAGTTTGTACCATATGTTTGTGTAATACTTTCATTGAAAAACAGCAGTCGTTCCCCTTTTCAAAACAAACGCAAAAAAAATCTTACTGAGGTAGCTTTTAGAGAAACCAGATCAGTTGAGCTTATGATCATCATTTAGAAAAGTGTGTGTGTGTGTGTGTGTGTGTGTGTGTGTGTGTGTGTGTGTGTGTGTGTGTGTGTGTTCATGTGTGTGTGTGTATATGTGCACGCAGTTAGATCTGCTGAAACAAAAGACTTGTGTTCAGTGTTGGTGCAATACTAATCATTGAGGGAAGTGACTTTTAATGTTGTAAAAAGAAAATAATGAAAATTGAAAAAGATCCCAGAGCATCCATGTCTCGGTCTGTGATCATCTGTGTCAAGTTAGTCAGTGTGATGAGAGTATAGTCTGTATTTTTTTCTTCCCATGTGAACTTAAAGAAGGAAAGCAGTGTGTTTTTCTGTCCTCCTTAAACTTGTGGGAAGTAAACTCTTTGGGATTTTCCCCATTGGAAGTTGTGTGAAGTAAAGTCCATATATTTTTCTTTCCAGTGTGTGTTTATGAAGTGGAAAGCCTTTGTGTTATTCTTCCCCCGTTTGAATTTGTGGGCATGAAAGCTAGTGTTTTCCTTCCTGTTTGAACTTTGGAGCTTCTTGAAAAGCTCATGTGTTTTTCTTTCCCATTTAACTGGTCGGAAGTAGAGCCAATGTGTAATTCTTTCCCAGTTGAATGTATCTGAAGTAAAGCCCAAGTGTTTTTTTTTTGTTTCTTTTCTTTTTCGTTTGAACTTAAAATACTCCTGAGGTGGGTTTTCTTTTCTTTTTTTTTTTTTTCAGAACCCATTTTTGAACTTGTAAGAAGTAAAGCCCCTGTCTTTTTCGTTTCATTTTTCCTTTGTTTTTTTTGTTTTTGTATTGGGCAGAAGTAAAATCATGCCTGATTGTTAGATGCACTTGTGTCAGCACTAACGTGAGGCTTGGTCTTAAAACTAGGAAAAAAAAAAAAGACCCGTACCAACATTCTTTGATCTGCCTCACCCACAGTCAAGTTGAGTTAATTTCGAGCAGGTTAACCGTTAGGGCAGTTGCAGTCTGAGCACTCTTGTGGAAATGCAGACATGGAATGCCAGAATTCCTTTTGCCCACTGTGTTTTTAATTGATGGCTTTTTGTGTGTTACATTGAATTGTTCTTCCAACACTATTCGTACTGAGATTTTTTTTTTTAGTAGGACGTCGTCATGCATATGTGTCATTCTCCCGGGGGTGTCACTGTTTCCTACTGTATTGGTACTATTTACTACATCATGTGTGTATTATTCTGTTAGCACATCTGTCTTTCCAGGTGGCCCTTTTTTTTTTTTTTTTTAATAGTGTATCGTTACATTTATCTGTCTACCAGCACTGTTCATTACTGGATAGTCCACTCACACATTGTAGAAAATATGCTTGTTTTAGTTGAAAAGTACACCAACAGCAGTGTTAGGGTAAACAGGGCTGTTATGTGTGTTTGTATCGAAGATGAAGTGGATTTTAAACGGTTGAAAGTCAGTTCGGAGAAGAAGTTGTTCCAACTGCTTTAGTTTCTTATCTCTTGTACGTAGTATATCTATGTTTGTTATTATTGGTTCTTCAGATTCTGTAAACATCCTCATGAACACCAGTAATTCACAGCTTATTTCACCTGATTTTGGTTCACATAGTCACTCGCTTCAGCTGTAATAGGATGATGTCATTGAGCTTTTGGGCCATCCTGCAGCAAGGGAATGAATTTTCAATGCTTTCAGTCATTTGTGCAAACATGAGGAAACGGTCACCAAGTATAGAGTGTCGCATGTATTGAATTTTATCAGCTGAGTGCAAGAATGAGGAATACCTGTGGTGCAGTCTGTGTGTAACTGTGTATTGTTTTTTTGTTTTTTCCCTCCAGGTTTTGTATATGTAGGTTTTGTTTTTTGTTTTGTTTTTTTGTTGTTGATGGTGTTTGTTTTCGGGCTGCAGAACTTGTATAAAAAAAAAAAAGACCACAAAGAGAAAGGGGGCAGAATGAGAGATGTTTAACTGCCACAATCATATTTCAAGGATAATGGTGATGAATACTGTTTATGTTGAAAATGAAAATAAAAAAGAAGAAAAGAGACTTCCCGTCGTTAGACCATGTAGTGTGTGTGTGTGTGTGTGTGTGGTATGTGGTATCATTCAGCATCATGTTGTTGGTGTTTTTATCATTTGTTCTTCAGTTTTTATGTCTTTTCAAGTTGAAACACAAAAGGGAAGGGAAGGGGGCTGAATCCCCCCCAACACACATCCCCCACAAAAGTGTGTGTGTGTGTGTGATATCCGCTTATCATCTATTGCTCTCTTTTCCTCTGACAAATTACCCTATCACTCTCTTCTCTCTTTCACTCTCTCATTGTCTGGGCTTCTGGTTCTGGTTTCTGTCTGATTTCCCCACCATCTCTGTTAGTCTAGATATTCGCATCTTTCTAGCTCTAAATCTGTATATTTCTCACTGTCTCCATCACTGTGTGTCAGTTTGTCTGTCTGTCTGACCATCTGTCTGTCTCCCTCTCTCTCTCGCTCTCTCTCTCTCTCTCTCTCTCTCTCCCACTCCATCCCATCCTGGCTGTCTCCAATTCCTCCCTTCAGCCTCTCTCAACCTCTCACCCCCGGATTCTTCTCCAGACTTTTAAACATCATGTTACAGTTTGTAACAAACGGCTTTCTGTTGTTGTTCTTGTTATTATCTGGCAACTCGGTAGCGGGACTGTGCAAACTGTGTAAAGTGGCACCAACTATTCTGCAGAATTTATCCATGTGATTTTTCTACCAAAAAAAAAATGTGTGTGTGTGTGTGTTTAACATTTGAATGTTCATTATTTTCATTTCGTTTGAAGTAGGCATGAAACAGTAAATAGGCAGCCTCACGCCTTCAACACCGTTTGAATAATGTCTTCCATTATGAGTGTCTGCAGATTGAAAGACAGAAGTTATGGTGTGTACATGGTTTCCTCCCTTTTTGTTTTTTCAGGGCAGAGCTTTTACCTCCCCTCCTCGGCCCTGTGTGAAGACCGCTCTGCAAAATGTCTTGTGTTCGCGTGCGGTAGAAGAATACAATTTTGTTCAAAACACTAAAGTCACTTTCTCTCGACTATCTCTTTATCTTACAATCGCCCTCCCCCCGTCTCCCGCTTCTCTCCTCTCTCTCTCTCTCTCTCTCTCTCTCTCTCTCTCTCTCTCTCTCTCTCTCTCTCTCTCTCTCTCTCTCTCTCTCGTGTATTTATATACATTTGCCTATGTCAATTTATCTATCTAGCTATCTGGTTATGTCTATATATCTCTATATATATCTATATATCTATCTATTCATCCATCCACCCATCCATCTCTGTCTGTCTGGTCTGTCTATCTATCTGTCTATTCACACACACACACACACACACACACACACACACACACACACACCACACACACATACACACAGGTCTGTCCGTCAGTCTCTGTGTGTGTCTGTCTGTCTGTCTGTCTGTCTGTCTCTCTGTCTCTCTGTCTCTCTCTCTCTCTCTCTCTCTCTCTCTCTCTCTCTCTCTCTCTCTCTTTTACATACATATTTATATTTTTTAGCTCCCATGGAACACATATCCTTTCCCCTTCCCTCAAATTCAAGGTCGACGCTCGTTACCTTCCGCCATTCATCAACAGCGGATTGTATGGGAGAATGCTTACGTCATAAATAACTTTTTCCCAGGAAAACAGTCATTGCCCTGTGAGAAAACCGCAATAATACGGTTTCCCCCTCCGTGGAGATCACTTATAATTACTGTTTCCTCGAAGAATAGGAACTGTTCTCCTGAGACGCAACAGTGGAAGTAACTTATTTCACAGAATCACTGTTTTCTGTAAGGATTTTAAATGTTTCCGTTGAAAAAAAAAAGGGGGAAGCGTTCTAGTTTCAAAATCCTATAATAACTGTTTTCTTTAGAAAACATTCACATAATCTTCAGTAAAACAAACACACACACGCACGCACGCACGCACGCACGCACGCACACACACACACACACACACACACACACACACACACACACACACACACACAAAGCGATAATTCCTGTTTTCTCGTGCAATTCATTTTTGACACCATCTTTTTTCCTTTGGAAAAACAGAAATAAAAACTGATTTCCAAATCACCGCAGTTTTGTTGAAGGATAATAACTTGTTTCGCTCAGGGAAAAAAAAAATCTGAACTATTGAAGCTGGTAGGCTCTGGTAAGATTCTGTTAGTGTTGACTCCTCCTCCCCTTCCTCCCCTTCCTTTCCCATGTCCTCTTCTCCCCACTCCAAGCCCCGCCCACACATTCCCCTCTCCACTCCTCCATCCCCACACCCGTCTACGAACCCCCCCCCCCCCCCTCCCCCCCCCCTTTTCCGTAAATTCAACATCTCCTCCCCTCCCCACCATCCTCCCTCTCGCAGCCGTCTCCCCTCCATGTCTGTCCTGTCCCACTGAGACAGAGCTGCGGTCAATTAAGAAATGATCTGGATGTCCCCATGTGAACTGTCCTGTCTGAACAAGATGAGTTCTCCGCACCACGACCTGATACCACCAACAGCGAGGATCACTGGGAAGGTAACTGATAGGTGCCCGCCCCTTGAAATGTACCTGCGCACGTGCCCGCGTATTGGGATTGCAACGATGTGTGTGTGTGTGTGTGTGTGTGTGTGTGTGTGTGTGTGTGTGTGTGTGTGTGTGTTGTGTACAACTTTGAGTTAATCTGACAATAAATTGGTTTCAGTCAGTCAGTGTGTGTGTGTGTGTGTGTGTGTGTGTGTGTTGACAGAAATGTGACAATTTCTGTGGGAATACTTTTTTTTTTTAAATCAACGTTTGAAAAATTTAAACTTTGTAATCAAGGTTGTATGCTTAGTTACACCGATGTTTCCTTTCCTTGATTTGATGAGCTTCCTTTTAGACTGGGTATTGGATGGACGAGTGATGTATCAGTTGGTATACCACATTTTTGTCGGCGTGGGATTCCAGCCATTTTAGAAATTTAACTTTACTGGATTTTCTCCTATTTTCTGTCACTTTATTAAACGTATAGATGAAAGGATTGCTGGCAGAATTCAAAGGTAACTCAAATATAGCTAGTGTCACATTCACTTCTCCGGTATAGAGATGCCAGTTATAGTCAGAACTCCACACATTCCAATCGGAAACTAGCACATAAAATCTGTTGCTGCAACGTTCATTAACCGCCGGGCAATGGTCACATCTTTTGACATTCTTGTAGAACTAGTTTTTAAAGTATTGTTCAGCACTGACGAATAGATGAACGTCTGGCCAGCTGACGAATAAAAGCAGGACAAAGTTGACAACAATCATTATAGTGCACGAATACATTTTTCCTTCGTAGTCTGTCCCTGCCACTGGCAAAGTAATACAGATGCCTGTCTGGCTATAGAATTCCCAGTTAGACGTGACAGGCAGCAAGGCCAGAAATCAACCGACAAACCATAGCAACATACAAACCACTGTGGCTGGCGTTCTCATCAATCGAAGGGTGTTGAATGGAAACCGCAGGACAATAAACCGATCCAGTGTGATGAGTCAAATGATGAGAGCTGACACCTTACTGGACAGGAGAGACAGAAAACCAGCCACCTTACAGGTCACACTGCTTTTCCACGTGTTATCATAATGGAGATATCTGCCATGGTACCGTTCATCACCCACCCCTGTAACTGTCATGTACACTCCCATCAGAAAGTCAGCTATCGTCAGATTGAGGGCAAACACACTGAATCCAGTGGAAAGCGCGCCATACTTCTTGCAAATAAACGAGCACAGAAACAGATGACGTTACCACTCAGAGACAGACAGGTCATCAACCATAAAAATACACGGTACACGGATGATTGCAGTAGATCTTCACAGATGAAATTTCGTCTTTTGGGACGTAGCACGACAGATCATCCGATGTACCGGGCAGTATTTCATGGCAGCATAGTCTGTAGTTCTGTGCTGATACAACACGTAGTTGAAGTAGACCGTTGAATATGTCAGACTGAAAAGTTTCCACTGGACTGCCCATCCATATATAATTCAGTGAGCATTGGCATTGACCGAAACACACTTGGGGTAAATGTATGAATGGTCGTAAACGACAAGTTCAGTTTCTGTACTCGGGGAAACAGTGAAAATGCCTCAACATTAAATTCCGTCGGTGTTGGCGTTTGACAAATCTATCGTCGTCATTGCAGTTTGTTTCATAAAAGATCACACGTTAGGGTGAAGTGAGGCTAGAGGATTATGGGATAGGGACAGTTCTTGTAGATTTTATTAGCTCATGAAAAGACATCATGTTAATACATTTCAGGTTGTTGCCACTGAGAACGAGAAAGCTCAAACTGGGCATCTTTCTGGGAGGAAGAAGGACCAGTGAGCACTAGACAGGAACCAAATGAAGAAGGTAGTGGCTGTGTGCCACGTCAGACAATGTCATGCCAGAACCTGTGGCGTCCAAAGACCGAAACTGATGAAGGGTGCTGCAGAGAAAGGCTGGAGACATTGAAAACTATATCCTTGATACAGACATTGTGGGAGACAGGTGATGTTACATGTTAACTCATCGTCATGTATGGGGCAGTGAGGCCAGCTGTCACACAGGTGATCATTGTGAAGACAGACTGTTGACGCCTTCTGTTGAAGAGCCCGGGACACGTCATTTGCTCACATGCTTCCTTGTCCTGATGTTCAATACAGTCAAACATTCCATAGCATCGCGTGTAGACAGGCAGACACAGTCGGTGAAGTCACTAGGACAGCGATACTGGCTGTCACGACACGACTCGTTGACTTCCATTGGGACAAAAATGAAGCGGTCGATGCCAATGAAATCGACTCTGACAGGAAATGGGTAGTGCTTTTTCAAAACCAGTTCAACTTTGAATCAATGACAGTTCTCTTCATCTGATCCATCCCCACAATCAAATATTTGATCACACACCCCGGAATACGACAAGCACTGACGTTCCTTGCATATAAATATGGAGGCACAATCTGGATGTTCAGAAAAGGTTTCATCACTTTCATCCTTGCAGTCAGTGATAAAATCACATATAAGGCTAAATGGGAGTGTCGTGATTTCATCATAACATGCAAACATAGGGACTGCATTTAGTTTATGATTCTGAAAACAATGGACCATCAGAAGTGTAAGAGAGTGTACAGTCTTGGTCACATGTTTTATAATGATTGCCGCCACACACAAAAGAAATGTCAGTGTCATCTGGCCAAGAACACATTTTGTTAAGAATGGATGACATATAGGCTTCACGGGAAAAATGCCTGGACAAGAAAAACGGCCTAGAATAAAAAAACAAAGTCATTGCAGACTTGTCGTTATTCCTCAATTCACAGAGTGCTCCAATAACCTTGTCGCCACATCAAGACTTAAACACAGCAAAATTTTGATCAGTGTAATAGCAGAATGCGAGCCCATCCTGAGAAAGATAATGAGAGCTAAGAAAAACATAATGATAATATTCATTTCTGTCCTCTCTACCAACTCATTCATATCGATACATGTTAGGCAATGACATGTCATTAGTATAGACACCAACTGAAAGGTCTTGCAGCCTGTTCCTGTGTATCTGTGTTACTCTTTGTAACGTTCTATGCCGGTCAATGAAACGCTCTGGAAAGCTTGATTTACCCCCCCCCCCCCCCCCCCCCCCCCCCCCCCCCCCCCCCCCCCCCCCCCCCCCCGCAAATTACACTTTTGACTACCACTTTGATTAACATTTATGTTACTGTTCTCGATGTTCTGGAAAATGTTGTACCAATGATTACATAGTGCCACCAGGCCCTGGCAATGAAGACTGGTGAACGTACAGTGTTCCTCTTCACCCCGTCCATCCTCAGACTCTGCTGTCAGGTTACCTGCCAGATGATGGAGAAAGCTGGGGTAAGGGCCTACAGAACAGTTCTAGAAACCAGTGGGTAACTTCTGAAGTGTTTCACTCTGATTAAAAAAAAAGAAACAACAACAAAAAACAAACCCTTTAAAGTCATTCAGATGGGTGAATCTATGCGAATTCTTCATGATATCAATAGTACATTTTGAGGCTTTGCATATAATTATGGGCGAAGTCTGAAACAATGTCAGAGGATCTGCCCCGACCTTAAGTAAGCGCTCGCCAAAGCGGCTTGCTCGTTTATTAAACAGCTTACAGTAACAATACAGACTGATTTGCAAATGAGTGGAACGAGCCAGTTTCTTTCAAACTGGCCATGACGACATCGTTGGCAGGGACAGAGACATCCAGTCGTAAGTGCAGAGGGAGAATGTCAGTGTAATTTCCTTTCCGAGTAAGGGTATCCGACGATGATGACGTTATCATAAGGATCAAGGAATCTGGTTCCATTGAAAATATGATTCATAATCCCTTAGAAAAAGTTTTTTTTTTTTTTTTTTTTTTTTTTTTTTTTTTTTTTTTAAATCCATCACCTGGGTCCAAATGTATGTTGAAATACAAGTTACTAAAAGAGCCCTGCAACTGAAGTAATGTTACCCCTTTGATCATTATCATCATCATCATCATCATCATCATCATCATCATCATCATCATCATCATCATTATTATCATTGTTATTATTATCAGTATCAGTATCATTATCATTACATCTAATACAATCTTTCAAGCGTTTCAAGCACAGAGAATCATGTCACTTTATTAGACAGCTCATTAGAGAATGAAGAGCAAGATTTGAAAACAGACACCCTTGGGGCACTGCAGGTTGATGTTTTGGCTTTCTTCCGGGTAAAACAGGTGTTCTTTTAGGCATGGGCGACGTCAGGTTCAAGATCAGGACTGACCCAGATCCTTTTAAGATCGGAGTCATGTGTCCCGGCATTGACTTTATCCTGAACCCCACACCACAAGCAGAACAATCCTGAAGGTCAACGTGTCAGACTGTCAGAACTTCTTCTTCTGCGTAGGCAGGCTGATATACTCCTGCGAACACCCCCTGCATAGGGAGTGGAGTTTTGTATGTATGACCGCTTTTTTTTATCCCGCCATTAAGGCAGCCACACTCCAACTTCGGGAAGGTGCATGCTATGTGTAACGTGACATCCATACCAATGGCCTTCTCTTCCGAAAGTTGGTGAAGGGATTTTACGTGTGTGCAAGATATGAGTGCGTTCACACACACGGAACCTCGGTTTATAGTCTCATTCGAAGGACTGTATGGGAAATGCAGTCAGAAACCAATGTTAACTCCGAGGGAAAAATCCTCCCCCCCCCCCCCCCCCCCCCCCCTCCCCCCGTACCGAAACGGTCTCGCGGAGATTCGAACCCGCAACCCCAAGATTACGAGTCCGGCGCTCTACCACTGAGCTATTCCGGCCCCCAGACTGCCAGAATGACCTGCCACCCTGTCCATCCCAGCAGGGAGTGGTGTACGGGATGTGTCAGGATTCCACCAACTCTGCCAAAATGTGTGTCCAGGCGCCGCAAGACATGTATGTATTTTGCTCGTGCAGGACGGCTGGAAGACTGGTGTGATTCCAGAGACAGGATGTTCTCAAAGGCCTGGATTTTGTTGGGTCTTCGTCCAGACATAAAATGCCACTAGTCTTTAAGATATATACGCTATTTTTGATAGAAAACTATATGTGTGTGACAAGCATAGACTCTCCGCTGGTTAGTGTGAATCTGAAAGATGTCACCCACCTTAGTTTTATATTTACACTCATGACAAAATATTCTGGATACATTGCAGTGCCAGTTATGAAGGGTCTGGAGGTTACAGAATTCAAGGAAGAACTGAAAGCGTCTTTCGGGTTTGTCATGACGTTCAGTATTCAGCAGACAATGATGTGCTTGATGGATTGCAGCAGCTTTCCTATGAACGTCATTTACACACACACACACACACACATACACAGCAGAAACTCCAGCATCA